>JARJDW010014993.1:0-25114 GCA_030264715.1 Adinopsis sp. GC000173 | reverse complement strand
ATTCAATATACGTCCAAACATTTGGAACGAATTAAGGACGTATGTCGAGGTTCCACTGTACTATTAATTGTATAAATATATAAATTTTGTACATTTAAAGCTGAAGATATTAATTCTTCGATCTGAAGTACCTACATATTTTTTTATCAGTAACAAAGAGAAAAGGTGATAGTGTTTTATGACTTTCTAAAACAAATTCTGTTCAGCAAGTTAGTTAGGATGGTAACCTAATACACCAAATTTATTATGATGCATTCGCTTATATCTGTATGCAATTGTTTAATGCAACATAAAACATTTTTTGATTATCAATTTACGCAACCAATGAAACAAAAATGCTAGCGTTGTGCGTATTGTAAATGCATTGACAGTAATTGTATGGGCGAGCCCATATTTCCATAGCGTTTCATATATTTTATTAATTAATTTATTTTTATGCATTTATAAATAATATTAATTGAAAAATTATATCCACTATAATTAAAACACAACAGTAGGTATATATCTATATAATTAATAATATATGGAGTTTTGTAACATTGCATATTGCAAAAAATCCGCGCTTTTGTAAATATAATACATTGGGATGCAATTTAATTATTTATATCTGCATATATTGATGATGATTTTTTTTATTTAATATAAATATAATGTTCGCTTTGTTCAAATTTCAATTAAAAATATTATTAATATTTGAAAATTTAATGTCATCATCACTAGTCTTTAACATTATGCTGATTAAAAATGTAATTTAAATATTCATTATTGATGTATTAATAATGTATGATAATGACAGAAGTTTTATGTAACCAATTTGAAGGATTTATTAGCATTAATTAAACCTGCCTAAATAACATTTACAAATACATTTCCATTACAATTTTTAATCGAATGTTTTTATATGAATTTATAACAAATATCAATGAAGAAATGTCTATTGTGGGCTTCATTATTGATATTATTTTACTTTTATTTTTACACATGTTTTTAATTTATAATTAAAAATACAAGGCAGGTAGAAAAATAAATATACGACTGAAAAAATTTAGAATTTAAAATCCATTGAAACTGGAGATCTAATTTGCCAAATCGCTTAATAATAATACTCGTATACTTTACCATTTTTGTGTCGTCTTTGAAGATAGACCTGGTTAAATATAAAATATTAGGTACGCATGTGAAGAGTGCTCCTCATGTAACGACCAAACATATAGAATTTATAATCCATTAAAACGAGAGAAAATTCTGATTTTTATAGTCTAATTCGTCAAATCGCTTATTAATGATACACGTACCTTACAATTTTTTGTCATCTTTTATCAACAGCTTTAAGTATGTAAATATAAAATATTATATATTTAGACACTACTTACCTACATGTTTAATAAACAGATTATTCTTTTACTATAAGAGTAATTCTGACTTAACGACCGAGTTACGTTACCTGTGTTGTTAAGTGAATTAGTCGAGAAATTTGTGTCGGTAATATAAAACACTTAAAACAATTTGACTTAGGTAATGGTGTGGGTTGTCGGATTTTAAAGTAAGTACAAGAAATATGTAATACTGTAAAACTTTATAAAAAGAGAATTATTAGGATACTTTAACATTCTTATTCTCAAAAATTTTATATAAATATCAAAATCGGATATTGATAGGTAGTTGTTTAAGACTAAAGATGTATCGCGCTGAATTTAAAAATAAAAAGTTGATAGGCTACCGTATTGACACATAATATTTTCGAATCCGTTATTGTTCCTGTTTGGAGTTTCCTGTTTGCTTACTTTTCTTATTGTTATTTTTTTATTAGTTTGGTTTCTTTGCAACAATATCAAAGTATTAAAATGTTTCAAAACTTCAATGGATGTTATTTTGCATTTATACTAAAGGATCACCTCTCTATAATAATGAACATAATCATGAGTTAAATCAAATAATATACACGGAACATTGAATTAAAATTTCAAAACAAAGTTTTAATATTTAATCTTTTAGTTTTCAAATTAGAATTTAAGGTAATAAGAAACTGAAGAAACGAATAGAAAAGTGAATACGAGTCGTAAAAAGTTTACCTGAATAGGTATAGAAAAATCTAGAATTTGATTAGTTAGAAATATAGCCTATACTTGTAACAAATAGTAAATTTAATAAATTAACACAATTAACACTGTTTAACAATCATTGTGGATATTAATAAGAATTTTAAAAATATAAAATGTTTGTATTTAAGAAATGCATTTACAAATTTTATAATATTATAATTAATAATTATATTCTACAAAATTCAACAGTAAACTATATTTATAGATAACACATAATTAATATTTTTCAATTGGCTGCCTAGCATATTTTTTATTAGCAAACAAATATATTTATTTGTTTTAAATTAATTTACTCAACAATAATATTAATAGGTATAGGTGTATGAGCATTTCATTTATTTTAAAATTAACAAAAATTCTTTATGTTCATTGTTTGATTGTTTTTTTGTTCATTGCGTACAAAACAAATAATAAATAATTTTAATTACGCTTTGTATTTTATAAACAAAATAAAATTCATGAAAACCTGGCATAGTCTAATTAACATATTTTTGCACTAATATATTAATAAAGCTAAGTATACCTATATTACTATATGTTTGAATATCTGTGAAAATCAAAAAAAGGTAAGGTAATTGCGCTCTAACAAATAAAATAGGTAAAAAAGCTACATATTGTAAACTTGTCGTTAAATATACAAAAATCACCTTTGTAATTATCAGAAATGTCCTGCATTCGGTGTGGATCATCCCGAACATAATGCGCATCTAAACCATCATTCATTGCCTTGTCCAAATTCATATTAAATTAAGTTAGAAACGTAATTACCCCCTTGGATAAATTTTATTTCAAGAATATGTGAAAGGCAATCTTAACTGTCGTCATTTTGCAGTATGTTAGCTTACAGAATGGTTGCAAGGAACTGAAGGATGCGTCTTTCTGATATCTATACACCTAATAATTTTTAAGATAGACCAGATTACGGCATTACCCGACGGTCACCATTACACAACATTCCCCTAATCATCTAGATTTCGCCAATATCGACGGTTCATTTAGATATTATTTTAGCCCCTTTGGTATTACATAAATTTCACCTAATTTTACTATATTTTAACAAATTAAAAAATCAAATATTTTCAAGTGCATCTGGGCTAAGAAAATTCAATTAGTTACTATAAATAACAATAAGTTTAAATGCAAATAGCTCACTTATTTTGGAACAGAGGTAGTAATATTATCATAAATATAAATACATAGTGAAAAGCTACAGAGGGGACTTTCGGTAATAAATTGCATGTTTATACAAGTTAGATATTTCTCAATTTGACAAATATAGAGCGTTAAGTAAAGTTTACAAAATATATAAACTTTATAAAATTATAATTGCCATTCTAGTTGTTTAGTTTAACTCGTTTATTTAATAATTCATGAAGTTTTGCGAAATTTCCTACTACTCGACGCGGCATGTTTATATTCGTTCGCTCCGAATGTGTATCGTGTTGTTGTATACCTAAGTAATTGTTAAAAATAATCGGACGACGGGCAAGTGGATGCGATGCATAATTTTCCATTTAATTTTTTTCAATCAAATGTTCATTATCAAAAGTGGAATATATTTGCATTAAAAGTATCGCATTCGGGCGCGAGCGCACATTTGGACCCAGTTTCTCTATATAATTTCTTTTAATAAAAATCAATCGACTTTTAATTAAAATGCAAATTTCACGGGACAAAAAAAATTGAATAATATTTAAGTGTGGACTTTAAATAATGAATGAAAGGAAACCTGATTTGCGTAAATAAAAAAATGATAAATAATTGCGCATAATTTCTGTTTTTTCATATTGAAACGTTAAAATCGTATTTTAATTGAATCATAACCGCGCATTCTGTCGAACTTCATTTCAATTCCTCTCTGCAGGAGAAAAAACTTTTAATTAGCTTGTAAAATACTAATAATGATGGTTTATAATCAATATGGCGATCGAACGCTTAGGGTTGCCAGGAGGATATTAAGGGGGTGAAATAAAATTCCACCCTCGCAGTTGCATCATCATGGCCGGTCACAGCAGGAAAATCCTGCAAGAATATTCCAATTTAAGGGCGTGTCTGCTTTATTCACCAGACCATCCTACCCTTTAGAATGGGCGGGCAATTCACGTAATATTGTTCTTCAAAACCTACATTTTTAAGTGTGTATTATGTTTTAGAAAATATATAATCTTTATTCTTTAAACAATTTGTGCAATTGTTTCAACTTTAAATTATTTCCCATACAAATTCATTATAACAAATTATAAATTATATTATAATAAACATATTTAAAAACAAAATAAATTAAACATGTTTTATTAAATTAAAACATAATAATTTACCTAGAAATGTATTTAATTTATTAGTTATTATAAAATTATACGTTAAATAATTAAAATTTTAAAAATCTACTCCTTGATGCAGTGTCGTGAAGTTTAAACCGGTTAAATGTCTCAAGGTTGGCATTACGCGTTCCCATGTTTTCTAACCTCACTTTTTCACGAAGCGGTGCCTTCTTTTCGAATCACGTTAATTATAGTTAATTACATTCCATACAAGGCTAAAACGTGCATTTTTATTAATATTTGCTTATAGTATGTCTGATCAATCAACCAGGATGAAGCGAATGTCGTGTGGACTCGAAGTGAGCGATCCGATTAGTATATTAGCTTCTATACAAGTTGCTCGCAACGACGGCTATCATTTCATTGTAACAGACTTGGTACATCCATGCAATGCACGAGATTTATCGAAAGGTAAAAGCAAAGCGATCAGTCGTACTGATCGTGTGCTTACATCCGGTGATTGGTCCAAGTTAATCGTTGGTAAGATTGTGTAATTGTTTTAATTACTTTGCTCTTAATTATTTAATTTTTTAGCTAGATTATCGAAGACTTTCCAAGTGGATAGTGAAGTTAGGCATTTGCGGGAGAGTGAGGAGAAATTACTAAATCAGGAGCTGGGATTTGCCAGCCATTTGGTGGTGCCGGCAATCATGTTAAATTTGTCCCAAAGGAATAATAGAAACTTGGCGCATATTATTTATAATAAATTGCAAGCTGGAGCGTGTTATCAAATTTGGTTGTCGCTACCAATGGTCAATCCAAGTAAATATTCGCCATTTAATAAGGACGAAGAGGTTGAAGATACGTGGGAATGGTGGAACGACTTTAGACAGTACACGAACTATCATAAAAAGCTAGGCTTGGCATTAGAATTGCCAAAACTGCCTCATTTACCTTCTTCGGAAGAGTTGGAACGGTGGTGTGGAGAACCAGTCAAAGTTCTCATCATCCACACGTCGCTATTTATAACGAATCAACATAATCAGCCCGTTTTGAAACGCGCGCACCAGGAGATAATTAAACGTTGTATGCAGTTAGACGTGCAATACATTATAACAGGGCCTATGTTAGATCATACTTATCAACAATTTTGTAACTACATTTCGCATTTAGGTAAAAGATTTTACGATGATAGCATCTTAGGGGAATTCTCTATGGGGTAAGATATCGAAAATTGTTTTACGTCTTTACTAATTTATTAATTTGTAGCTGTGAAGACTTTTTACAAAATCCCCTGCAACCATTAACCGAACATTTGGAAGCTGCTGTTTATGAAATTTTTGAAAAAGATGGCGTCAAATACGTAGAATATCAAAATGCCATTAAAAAGGCGTTGGAAGATACACCCGAAAGCAAAGACGTCGTCGTGATTATGGTGGTTGGTGCTGGTAGAGGACCGTTGGTCCAAGCTGCACTGAACGCCTCTTATTTAACTTCTAGAAAAATTCGAGTATACGCCGTTGAAAAGAACCCATATGCTATAAATACGCTGCAAGAACGTATTGACAATGAATGGAAAGGCTTAGTTACGCTTATTCAGGATGATATGCGTGTCTGCAAACCCCCAGAGGATGCTGACATTCTAGTTTCTGAACTTTTAGGTAAATAATGCATAACAACTTGATCATTGAAGGCAGCTTCATAATGTAGCCTCAAGCCGCTATTAGATTTAATATTAAAAGATAATTAAGCTTTATGTTGGTTAAATACGAATGAAGTTAAACTGAATACCACAGAATTTGTTTTTAAATCTGTAATAATATTATTGGATATTATAATATAAATAACACTAGAAAACAAAAAAATTTCTACAGAGTTAGATTTTGGGGTATATTAATTAGGCCAATATTACCGTAAATGGAGTTTCAAACTCTGACGTAGATTCACTTTTTGTTGTAATAGTTTCCAAATAGATTATAAATACTCCATAAGGAAGGAATTCTGGTATCTTTATAATATATATATATACAGATAGAATTAATGAATGCTACGGATTCAAATAGATGCAGTACTTAAATATAGAATTAATATTTTTTTTAAATTATTAATGGATAAATGCATATTACTCAAGTTACAATAAACGAGAATTTTGAAACTAGTTATTTAGAAATTAAAGAAATATTGTGAAGAATCAGATTTTAATGTAAACAGGAAAACGCATTTTGGCATTAAGGTGATTTCACCCGAGCTTCGCCCTCCGTAAGAAACAATGTTAATTTCGACGTAAAATTACAGCCGAATGGTAAACGATATTAACATCATTGAAGAAGGAAATACACCACGAATGAATAAGCAGACGTTGAACTTTGTACATTTTCGAATTTTTGTTTTAGAAGCGAGTAATTGTGGCTTATACCTGAAGTTGAAAAAATTGTATCTTTAACAGCCATTTATGCAAAATTTAAGGCCGTTTTAGAAAATGTACAAAGTACCGTCTGCATATTCATTCATGGATTATTTCTTTTTTTGAATGATGTGAAAATCTATTACCATTCGGCTGTAATCTTACGTCCAAATTAACATTGTTTCTTATGGGAGTATGAATGCAGTCTAACTCGGGTGGAATTACCTTAAGAAATCTTGATAGCTATTGAAATCAGTAATGTAATTATTCTGTCTTCTGTTTATAATTTAGTTATTTGAACTTTGTGTGGTTTGAAAGAAAAGAATACTTTTAAAATTACGATAAATTTTATGAAAATGTTTAGATTTTGATATTACAATATTATTTTGATTTGATCCTAGCGATATCTTTGTAAAGTCTTGTTTTGTTTAGGTCATTATAGTCACGATTCTCGAAAAATGTGTTGCTCAAATTATAAAATAGTTTTGAAGTCAGTAATATTATTATGCAGTTAGTTTTAGATTAAATATTGTTTAAGTTCGAAACATTAAAGTATAGATATTATATTTCTATACTGCATTGTGCTTGTATGGACTGTAGTGATGTTAAAGAAAAATGTCATCTATTTTAGAATTTCTCGTTTATATTTTACGGAACAATATATTTAAGTACTTTGTACAGTTTAATTAAATTAGTTTTGACTGATATTTTGCAGGTTCCTTTGGCGATAACGAATTATCACCGGAATGTCTGGACGGCGCACAACGTTTTCTAAAGAAAGATGGTATATCAATACCACAATCTTACACATCTTATTTAGCGCCGCTGCAGAGTACGAAATTGCATAATGAGATTGGCACGAATCGTCCAGCTGATAAAAGCATACTCTCTTTATATGAAACACCGTACGTTGTTCATTTAGTAAACGCTTATCAAATTGCACATTCACAGGTATATACATTGCAATAATTTAATATTCTACTAGATTGAATAAAGTCTATTTTCAAAGGCGCTATTTAAATTTGAACATCCGAACTGGAGCGACGAGATAGATAATAGGCGAATGGGTACGCTACGATTTAAAGCATCGCAAAATTGCTTACTAACTGGCTTTGCTGGATTTTTTGAGACTGTTTTATATAGAGATGTTACTTTAAGCATTAATCCGCAAACGTATTCGACGAATATGGTTAGCTGGTTTCCAATTCTATTTCCGCTGACGGTGAGTAATCAAATCATTTCTAATTCATTGCTTTATTAAGACATGTTTATTGATATGACATAAAATATGCTACAAACAAGTCAATAATTTAAAATGCATATTTCTTGAGATTCGGAAACTTCGTTGACGCATTTATACAATTGTTAATAATTCATTTATTAAAACAATGCTAAGAATTCCGAGTTATTGATTAAAGAATATAGAATAATTTAAATGCGGGCAAATCTAATTAATAATTTAAATGCTAATTTATTACAAATGTTTTATTATTATTCATTTATATATTTTTATAACAATTCGTTTTTATTCAGACATTCACGATTATTTTTCTAGATATAAAATTATTTGCACTTATTTTAATTAGAATTTATTGTTTCTACCATATTCTGCTTTGTTCAAAGACAATAAATAAAAGGACGGAAATGTTCGAAACAGCATTTCCCGCAGCAAATTCACACATAGTCAATAAACTTTTATATTGGCGAACCGTACAAAAATATTTCGGTTTTTAATTCGACAATAAATTTTCTCCTGATTTCGTTCTTGTGGAAATTTCTATTTTTGTGCTTCCGCTTATTCACGTGAAATGAATTATTTGTCGAAAATTACTGTATCATTAGTCGAAAGCAAATAGAAATATTTATTGCTATGCAATTCATGTTTATTATGAAATTATTTTAGTATTGATATTAAACATACGCGCTCTTTTATAGATTTTTCATAATCATTATATTATTGATTGCGATTGATTTTTTTAGACTATGAGAAATATGTTTGTTGCCACCATATTAAAATCGAAATTAGACACAAACCTTGATTAGAAGCAGAACTTTGTCAGTGTAATTACTTTGAATAATTTAAATATTTAAACTTGCCAGCCACAATAATTATAGAGGAGCAGCCGTCTTAATAACATCCTATTAAAATTGAGCTAAAACAAATATTAAAAGTATAATAGAACAAACATTCAAGCAATATAATTCAAATTCAATACTGGAGAAAATGATATGGAACGGCTTATTATCAAGACGTTTTTAAACTATTTCATATATCGAAAATTGTTTTTTTAAGTTTTGTTTATTTGATAGCAGGGCACTGATACCGGAAAGTCGTACCGGTAACTCTTTTTTGGGAGAAACGAGTTACAGAATTATTCCTTATTATCTATTTTATATATCATTACAGTTAATTCCTAGTTTATAATGCTGCTTGTTAAGATTAGAGGCTGACGGAATATTTTTTTATATGCAATAAATATTTTACAAAAGGAATATATATAAACGAATTGTTTCTTAATTGACACAATTCAAATAAAATATTTTAAAAATGTAAAAAATGTTTTATAGACTTTAAAGTTGAAAAAGATTTTTCATCACATTACAAACGCGTATGCAATTGCCTTTATTCTTAAAAATTACTAGACCTTTTCCAGCTTTATTTCATAATGTATCAATTCTACATCAAAATAGTCATATTAATTTCAAGAAGCATCAAATATATTTCAGATTAGTTATATAATTTCAGAATACATAAAATAGGAAGTTTTGTTGGCGCAATCTAAAATAAAACTGGAAACGCTCTAGTAAGGTTAATAATTTTTATAAATTTAAGTACGTTATTCGCCTACTTAATAATTTTTTATTACCTTATTAATTTGCATTTTACAAAATTGCTATAATTATTTACTACAAGCTTGTCCCACCCAAATGCTTGAGCATTGAATATATTTCACTATTTTGCGGCCCGCGTGCATGCATTTGAATGCAATTCTGCAAAGGAATAGTGTCACTGTAATGACGGTTACTTTGTTACACAGAAAAATAGTAATATAGTGGTGCGATTAATATTATTTAAAAGATTCTAACAATCAAAATTTAGAATAAAGCAGATTGTAAATATATTTTATTGGCATTGTATCAAATCTAACGCGGGCGGTAAAATTTATATAAAATTTCTCCAACAAAGGCGAACAAATTCAAGAAGTAGTTTTTGATCTTTTTTTTGCTTTAATAATATTTGTAGCCACAATAAAATCGTGAGTGCCGGATGTTTAAAGTGATATCACCTCTGGACCAGAGGGGTGACAGTTGACATAAACGCCTCAATCTTTAAATACGCGCTTTATCTGAACTCTCATTTGCCCTTCTCGTCTGCAACCCTTCAATCAAAATAAAAAATCAGAAATTATTAAAAAAATAATTTATAAGTAGGCGGTTATATTTATTGTTTTCTTCTGTTAATATTATTTTTTAATTTTTTACTATTTTTTATAAAGGAACCGGTCCAAGTAAAGGAGAAGGATACAATAGAAGTAACGTTTTGGAGAGCTGAGAACAATGAACACGTGTGGTATGAATGGTGTTTAAATTCACCAATAAAAACTAGTATTAGTAATGTCAATGGACGTTCTTACTTCATTAAAAAACATTAAAAACAAACACAGTTTTCGTTTCATTACAGTCTCTAAGATCAAGTCAACTTAGTCTTCTTTTTGGTTTGTACGTCAAAATTTTACTATGTCGGGTTTAAAATTATTTCATAATATTCTGAGTCCACCGTGCAGATCAATACTAATGTTAATGAAAACATTGGATTTGAAGCCTCATTTACACGAAATTGATATATTATCAAGCAAATACCTAAAGCAACTGGAAAATGTATGTGGCGGAACGATTGTGTCACTTTGTAATTTCTTCTTATATCAAATATATATAAAACGTACCTTCTTGTAGATAAATCCCCAACATACTATACCTGTTTTACAAGATAAGGATTTCATTATTTGGGACAGTCATGCCATCGCACCATACTTAGTGACGTATTACAGTAATGATAAGAGATTGTACCCTGCAAATGTAAAGATGCGCGCCCTTATTGATCAAAGACTGCATTTTGACACTGGAGTTTTATATCCTACACTAAATCAAGCTATAGTATTGATATCCTTATAATTTAACTATACATATAATGAAAACACATTTTAGTGCCCCGTGTTGTTTCGAAATAAAATTGGTTTAAGCGAAATTGACATTCAAAGAATAAAAAAATGTTACTTGTTTGCAAATAAATTTCTTGATGGATCGCGATGGCTTTGTGGAAGCGATTTAACAATCGCCGATTATTGTTGTTTGGCGACGATTAGCACTTTAGATTTATTATACCCAATAAGTGAGAAACGCTATCCCAACCTATTCCGATATATTACTCAAGCGCAAGATATACCCTACTATAAAGAATTAAATTTGGATGGTTTGGACAAATTGGCAGAGGAAATCGAAAAACGAATTCTAATATTTAACGCTAAATACATAAAATAATTGAAGAGAGTGTCCAAAACTATTTTAAAGGTATTAACGATTATCCACTTGTCCATATATATAGTTTATGTATGTATTTAAAAGTTAAATTTGGATGATTGATTAAAATTTTTGGTTAACGTATTTCCCTTTTAGCTTTTCAGAAATTTCCTGCCTTCAGCGTCCTTATATTGGATTGGCTAATAAGTTTTGATGAATTAATAAACTAAAATTTAGACCATAATATAGTAATTATTTTCTGTGATGTTTTAAGACGTTTAACAATCTTTTAAATGCCTCCATTGTTGAAATTACGAGATCTGTTATTCAATTAATGATAGGGGAAGCTGGGGTAAAATGGGCCAGTTTGAGGCAAATGGTTCTAGGGGCGAAACAGTCCAACATAATATCGATTTATGAACTAAAGTTAAGAAACTTATGCGCTAATTATGATCAGATTTGAATTATGGCCGTTTTTACGAAAGTTTAGTTCTGGCCCACTTTGCCCCAAGCCGGGGTAAAANGGCGAAACAGTCCAACGGAATATCGATTTATGAACTAAAGTTAAGAAACTTATGCGCTAATTATGATCAGATTTGAATTATGGCCGTTTTTACGAAAGTTTAGTTCTGGCCCACTTTGCCCCAAGCCGGGGTAAAATGGGCCACCTTTAAAATCATCATTTTTGAGTATCGTTAGCTGCAAAGTAACGTCCGAAATGAAAACAAAACGTTTTAAGCTTCTTTGTTCGTTATTTTTATATGGAAAGAAGGTCGAAGACGAAATTAATTTAAAAAATGTCAATGAAAATTTTAATCGGAATCACCGCTTTCAGTGCACTTTCGAGGGTAGCTTGATCTAGCTTTGGAGTTTTTCTCTTGTAATTACGAACCGTTTTCAACCAAAATAATCGTACAATATGAAATTATAACGGAAAAATATATACAAATAATCGTAATTGTGCGTTAGCAATAAGCAAACAAAGTCACAAACAAAGATTGGTGGGTTTAACACACACACAAACTTTTAGAAAACGTATTGTGTTGTGGTCCATTTTGCCCCAGGTAAAATGGCCCATTTTACCCCAAGGCTATTTGAGTGAGACTTTGTATGCTATCACTCTTTTCGATAAAGATAGCCAAAAACTATCATCATATTCGTAGATAGCGACATCAAATTACCTAGAAATGAATCTTTAATCTTAATTGCGGTAGAAAAATATTCTCACTGCCGAAAGAGTAACACGCACTAAATATTCTCAGAATACACGTGATTTCACGTTTGCCTTTACTGACTTACTACTAATTGAACGAACAACACCAAACTACTGACGTTTGAAATTGGTAATGAGACGAACTGGACGAACTTACAGAGCTGCCACACTCAGCGATTAGTCTTACACAGGCTAAGAGATGACACTGGCCCATTTTACCCCAACTTCCCCTATATATGCCGATTTTTTCGCAACTACAAATACGTTTACATGTAAACTTTATGGGAAAAATTGTCTTCCACTTCTTCTGGATTAATCGATATTGTGGAGATACGGGTATTGTTAAGAAATTGCGTGGATTTTGATGTCCATTTACGTAGATTTTTAAGGTACATTATGCATTAAGCCTTTTGTTGAAAAATCTACACAATTGTATAACAAAATCCACGCAATTTAACCATCTCAATGCGTATACCTGGCTTTTTTACGCTATTCACGCATCGTCCATATTATTAAGATATCAGCTTTATTAAGGAAAACTAAATAAAGTTAAATAATACTCGCGGGCGTTAATTAATTAACTAATAAAAATAAGGGTAAATAATCGAAAGACAACGTGATTAAGTCTACCTCACTGTTGAAGTAAACGAAAACTGGAAGGAGCTTCGATAGCTTTATTAGTACCTTGATTAAACGCACAAAGAAAATGTCGAAAAAGTTCGCTCAATTCAATTTAGGAACCCCATAATTAATAATCTTTAATTAGCCAAAAGAATAAAGTAATATAAATCATGATGCCAAAACATTGCCGCTATGTGAAATATGATATATAAAAGAGCGGTCATAACTTATTAGCCAACTCATTATTTTGCATAAATAGAAATAGATTTTTTTTAAATTATTCCAGATTCTAAATTTGTTACTGAAAAAATTATTGAAAAGCTCATTTATTCTTTATAAGTAATGAGGTTAGCACCTGTAAATGTAGCAATTTCTGTCGATTATTATTCCATCAAAGACTAAATACAATCAATATTACTAAAACGATTTAGCCTAGAAAATTATTAATATAAAAAAATAATACATACATGAATATATATTTTCAATATAAATTTCCAGTAAAAATTTACGTTTCTTTTTTGAAGCTTTTTGGAATACCCTGTACATTTACGTGTTTAACCAGAAACAAGATTCGATTCACTGTTTTGTATATAGTAAATAAAATGCGAAGGACAAAAAAATTAATCAATGCATATGTAATGGATTTGTCGTAAATGTTTACAGCTGTTAGGTCAAACATACTATTCCAAAATGGTTAAATTCAAAAAAATATTTTTCTCTGCATATGTAAAATTGTTTATAATAACCAAATAAAGAATTGAAATATAATTAAGCATGTTTAAATAATTCTAAAAAAAATGTTTGATGGAATTGAAGTTAAAATATATCTGGGTTAATATAACTTTTTTAGGGGGAAATGATAAAAGACGTTGAATTATTAAATAATTATTCGTATTTATTTTTATTATCCTGGTGTCCTCTGTGAAAATTCAATTCAAACAAACATTTTTTTTAATAATAGGTTGAAGTGTGTATAGAGTCAAAAAGTAGCGTGTAATTACTTAATCAATACAATCGCGTCCTTACGTGTTATGTATGTATTACATAAAGACTTTAATTTTTCTCTATTTATTTTGTAACAAATTTAAATATGTATTTCCTCTATGAATATTGCCCAGGAAGAGCAATTTGCGTATATTTTCAGCAAAGTATAATAATCAAATGTAATTTAAATACAATTTGCGGTTTATATCAAACTTTCGAAAAGACTTAAAAGTTCGCTTAATGTATGCTTATTGAACGGAAATGTAACATTTCTAGCCCTTTACATGAAATTACAAAGCTCTTACTAGATGATTTGAACATAATTTTATTCGTTTACAAAGTTTTTGTATGATTTGTATAAAAAAACAACACATTACTCTGAAAATGTTAAAGGAGCATACTATTGTATATATAAATCAATTTTTTAACGTTGCGTTCTACATTCAATACATAATGAGATTCGGTCAGCGCCAGTAAGGTACATAAAACAATTTAGATATAGAACGACCACACACGTGAAAGCAACACTTACTCCTCCAATCCAGTAACAAGCAACATGGCACCAATTTTGTACAAGAAGGATATGAGTCCACCATCCCGTGCTGTTCTTCTAACAGCGAAGGCTCTCGAACTGGAATTGATATTAAACGACGTCGATTTGTGCAACAGGGAGCATTTGGAAGAGGAATTTTTGAAAGTGATTATTCGATTAAAAATAGTGTGAAAGTGTAATTTATATTAATCCGGAACCTAATTTATTGTTTTAGCTTAACCCACAACACACCGTTCCTGTTTTAGTCGACGATGGTTTTGTTTTAGTTGATAGTCACGCAATAATCACATATTTAGTTGGAAAATACGGACCTGATGATTCGCTTTACCCCAACGATCTTCAACAACGCGCATCAATTGATCACAAATTGTTTTTCGATGCCGGTACCCTACAGCCAATAATGCAACAGATTCTTGTAATATTTTTCCATCGCATTATTAAATTGTTAAATAATTAATTAATTTAATTTTTTAGTTTCCAATTCTTTATGAAGGCGAAAAATCTATATCTGAAAAGAACATGGCGAAACTGAACGAGGCGTATAGTTTCCTAGAAGCATTTTTAAAAGACAAGGATTGGCTTGCAGGAGATTCAGCGACTGTTGCAGATCTTGCCGTTATGGCAAGTGTTACATCGTTAAACGTTATGGTTCCTATTGATGCTGAATTGTATCCTAAATTGGGCGAATGGATGGGAAGAATCGAGGAGTTGCCTTACTACGAAGCGAACGCCGTCGGCCTTGAACAATTCAAGAATTTTGCAGCTAATTTTATGGGCGGCGAATCCGAATAATTGTGTTAAGAAAATCAAGGCACTGCGTTTTATTTGCACACGAAAACTATTTATTGTATTTTATCACGCTATTATGCACTCTGTTGATGTTGTGCGATTAAAGATTATTCAAGGATAAAAAATAAATTTATTTAAATTATTTGTCAACTATTAACAAATTCTAGTGATTATAGATCATCTTTTAGTAGATTTCCTGCCAGTTGAATTTTTTCGCCGGGTTTGAACGCGGGCATTCCTAAATACGGACAGGCAGCACAACGAAATGCATCACCTAGGTAGCACTACAAGTGAATAATGTATAACATTAATGTTAAGTTCAGCTTAATGAATAATTTGCATACATTGCCACAAGACGATTTAGGATTTTTACCCGTATCGACAACTTCGCCTTCGTTTGCTAATTCTTCAGCCAATCCACACGTGCAATCTTTACAAGCCTTTCGTACACCGGTAGTGCCGCATACTAAATATTTAAGCAAGCAATTAATCAATATGCTATCGATTTTATTATTCATTGCATTTACCCTTGAGTGACGCCTCTGTAGGTCTCTTCAAATCATCCTCGTCTAGCAAGTTGTCGGGATCTATAGTCTCTTCCTCATCATCATCGTCCAATTTCCAAACCGTTGCTGGTTTCTTTAACGTAATCTTTGCGGACGATCCAATATCATACGACGGTTTATTACAAATAATCTCTTTTAAGCCATTTATATTAGATATATTAGTATTCACGTAACCGTTCGTTTTCAGAATAAATTCAATATTTGATGAATCATTCTCTGGAATGTTTACAAGTAGCAGAGCTCCTTTTGGATTTAATTTCAAGTACAATGAAATTAGTGCTGTTTCATCCGTCGTTGTTGATATGATCATATCATATTTATGTGAGGTATCAACGTCTAAAAATATAAATAATTAAATTATTTCTAACAAGCAAAATAATTTTAGTATACCTGAATAATTATTCACACATTCTATTGTCACTTTAATTTCATCCAACTTTGGCTTATACAAAGCCAAATCATCGCTATTTTTTGCTAGTAGCAAAACTCTTTGGTTTGCTTGTAAATTATCCATGATTAATTACAATTTTACATATACAAAACATACGTGATTAAACGCATGCAGATAAAACTTAACGAAAGTAGGTTATATAGGAAAACCTGGTTTCGTCTAATTTTCGGTATTTTGATCTCGTTGATTCCCATATAACGTAGGTCGAAATTATCTTTAAATTCTTTAAATGTACAAATAACTTAGTTTGCTTAGTTTATGTCTACGCTAAACTTTAGTTTGGCTATTATCACTGAGGTAGCGCTAATGTGAAATGTAAATAAAATCTGGACCAGTCTGCAACAGGTCTTATCCATGTCATATCATAGAGTAAGAATATTCTTACTCTATGGTCATATCCTTAAGCAAGCAACACAGATGTTTTTCGGATTAGGCTCTATGGCTGTTTACACTCGCAATACATCTATTTTTAATTGATTTGGATTACTTAATGCATAGTTGATTCAATACACTTACTTTGTGTTCGTTAAGACGATGTTTTCTTCTTGAATTTCCATGATTGGGTTTAATCAAAGAGGGCTTAATTAACTAACCACTAAGCGGATTCATTTCATACCGATGCAAATATGTATTTTGATAGAAGAGGCTACAGGCAACCTGTTTTACGCTAAGAGATGATATAGTTTGGCTATCAACACACGGGTGGTGCTAGTATTCCCTAGTATGTTAATCAGTACACTGTCAGACATACGTTATTTTTTAAAATCCAATAAGGATTAGAACAAATCAGGACAATAGTTCAATTATATCTGTCACTGTTAGGTTAGTACTTCGTTTCGGAATGTTGTCAAATTTAAATTCGAATAAGATTAGTGTAAAACTCAATGTATAAGGAGCAATCCAATTTTCGTGCTAGTCTTATATTAATTATAGATATACTTTTGGTTTTTTATCGGCAAATAGGAATAATTCATATATAGATAAAGGCCGTGCTGATATTCAAAATATTTAACTAGGCTACGCTTAATTTTTTTTTACCATTAGTGCAAAAACTTAATTAGCTTAAGAAACTAGCAAAAAGATGCATTTGGAAAAATGAGTCAGTTAAAATTTAACATTGTTTAATAAGTAAATAGTAAAATAATTCTCGCCGAGACGTGAAATGATAAATATTACATGTGTTTAACAAAGTTTGGAGAAAATTGAAAATGTTAACAACGGGTTCCTGCACAAATCCTGCAAATCAACACTACTAGGTACAGGTAGGTTTTATCATATTGTAATTATAAATTTCAGTTTGTCGACACCATCTATCTATACCAATTGCTTTGAAAAAATATGTTGTACCATGATTTAAAGATGGGTAATTATATCAAAAACCCATAATGAATACATAAATTAATAAACACCAATCACCAAATGCATTAAATATACTTAATATACACAGTAATTAGACAAAAGCGATAATACGTTTATTCCACTGGGAAACGAGACAATCAATTCTATAGTTCTATAATTCTAGTATAAAGAGGTAAATATAACATAGGTGGCTGACGTGTCCACAACCGTATGTAGTGAAACCGCACTCACTGTACGTTGCTATGAAGACGCTTTGCTGAAATTGCGACGTGCCACAAAGTCATAAATGCATAGGAATGCGGTTGCATGATAATACTCATTACTATACGTCCAAACCTGATAATGGCTACTATTTAGCGATTTCGTTAAAAATCATTTCAGAATCTTTTTCCACGTGTTTGCAAACAACAAGAAAACATTTATTGACTACAAGTTTCATTCGGGCAAAGGTGTCCAAAACGGAAGGCAAGTTTTTTGATCCGTCTGCGACGTATCTCATTATAGAAAATTGGAGTTGATTGTCTTATCCCCTTTTGGGATTAATGTATTAATGTTTTTGGTAGTTACCTTTGATTAAAACTAATCCACGTTGAGGTCGTAGCGAGTGTTCTCATATTTTAGTTTTATATTTTACATTCAGCATATAGGACTACAAACCCTAAAAATAAGACTTTTTTGTCGTTAGAAATTTGTCTAATGCACACCAGGTTTTACGATAAGCAATTTATTATAAATAAATGAATTTTTTCTAATTTAATTTCATTTATGTGTTCGCAGTCTACTTATGCACAAATAAAAATGATTAATTTTATCAAGGTCTTAATATATAAAATAATATACATATTAATAATTGAGATAAAATTAATCGCAACTGTTAAGTTAAACTTTAAACTCCAATATACAGAATAATTATTAATTTTGGTATATGGATTTAAAATAATTTTAATAAAATTCGACTAGTAAACAAACATTTTATTACTTCTCTTTTTGAACTTATAAACTGTTTGCAAACACTAATTGTTTTCCATTTTATTGAATGTGTACACTTAAATTAAAGTTGGACAAATATTTTAAAAAATAAATTAATCGAAGCAGTGCGCTTGTGTATAACTAATAGATAATATGGCACCGTTAAAAATCATAACAAATCATTAAATTAAATTTAATAATACTTGATGATCAACTTATATATTTTGTATATTGCCCCATGTTGTGCCAGTGTCTTTCACTGCATTACTTTCATCACCTATTGTTCGTTCCACTTTTTGCATTCGACAGCTTTGCAAAAACACTGCTAAAGAATGATAGTATCCTTGCAACGTCCACGTTTCATTGTGCGTTCCAGCTTGCAATTGCAACAATTGTTTTCTAGCGCTGCCACATCGATTGTATAAATCAAACATCATTCTTGGGGGGACTAGAGTATCTGCCAGACCAGATATAAATAACGTTGGAATTCTTAAATGTAAAACTTTGTAAATTGATAAAAACTGAAAAAGAAATTCTATTTTATTCCTTTGTCTAACAAATGTCACATTCATACAGTAATCAAATTCATTTACGCAGCATTTTTACGTTGATAATTTATTAAGTTCGTTATATTGATTTTTTAGCCATTGCTGATTTTGTTACTACATATTATAATCCTTATAAAGATGACCAAAAATTGCAATTTTGAAGAAATAAATTAGGATTTAATGACGATCTACATACATAAAGCAATCATTAAATGAAATGTTAATTTAATGTTTCATTCAAATCATGCTGCCAATACTTTACCTTATTTTTATAACAAAGTAGAGGTAAGTAATTCAGTAATCGCCATTGCAGCAATACTTTAGCCATTTCTGGTATGCTCGTAAACGTATTTTCAACAACAAGACACCAAATTTTCTCCGCATATTCGGTGCGACTTGCCAAATCTATCGCGATCGCTCCACCTGTAAAAAAATAAAATATTATTTAAATTAAATTAGATATGGTTTTATTTTATTTTTCATAGAAACTGCACGCAACTTTGCAATAGAAGTTATTTAGCAAACACAGCAAAATGTATAACAGAAAGATTTCCACTTTCGATAAAGTTTCACAAACAATTAATTTTCTTATATACAATATATTTTTATAAAAATTAGGTTAATATGTTGTATTGATTACAAAGTTTGTACCTAAGCTTATAAATATGTACTAAGGGTTGTTAATTACAATTTAAATATAGGAACTAATTCCATTTTTAGATAGTTGTAAATTAATTATTTACAAATAATATTTCAATTGAGTTTTCAAATACATTGTCATCGATACAAACATATTACTCTTAGCTTTTACATTCTTCAACTGAATTATTAATTATAAGAAGAATTAAATGAACGTAGTTTAGTTTGGCCCAGATTAGTTGATAATAGTTGTTTAACTGAAAAAGAAATATCATTTTTATGAACAATTGCAACGTTTTGAACCTAGTTCCGGTAGATCATCAAGCGTTAATCGTAAAATCAAATAAAATAAATTAACTTGTCGAATAAATAGTATTAATATAAAACACACATGTTGAAACTTTGAATTATTTTAAATAGCACTAGAAATTTTACATTTAATATCTAAATTGCAGGATCTTCATCTGTATTCTGATTTTAATAAAATGGTGGCATTTTTCAATTTGCAGTGTCATGATTAATCCTATATTATTTATAATAAATATTTAATTCTTTATTGTTTTTATTTTACGAATCGACTCGCATTTTCTAAAACCTTTTAAGGCTGAACTGCAGAAATATGCCCCGCTTTATATTAAATAACTCTAGTATCAATCGATAGCAAATAGTCTCTAGTTTCTTGAAATACTATGTCGCAGGTGGGCATAAACATTGTTTTTAAATTATTGTTAATTAACAACATGTACAATCTAAGCGAATGGAGCATAAAATGTAATCTCGGTAAACGAAATGTTTTGACTAATATTCGATATAATTTTACATACATCGGTTGTCAGAGTACAGAAAGAAAGACAATTCAGAGAATTTTTTTTTGAAAAATGTTATAGTATTGTGGCGATAGCCACCGGCAGGATCGAAAGAAATTAACCAAGTTCAACCAACATTTTTTAATATCACCAGCCCTTGTCATTAAAAAATGGTTCAACATGAGCCAAATACAGCAAGAGTTTCCAAAATTTAATTACAGATTCAAATTACAATATATAAACCTGTATTTTCTATCAATATCAAATATTACGTAAATTCTGAAACTCTGAGGTTTTTATATTTTGCATGGCTTCAATTTAGGTGGAAATCTCAAAATATCGAATATTAGGAAACAAACTATCGGCTCTTTGGTGGAACTGTATAACGTGGTAGAAATGTGTGAATAAACAAAAATCTATAAAGCACATAAAGGAAATGCTAAATTGAGAATGTTTACTTCTAATTCGTTCTATTTCGGGTCAATGTTTGTGCAATATAATTTGTTTCGAAATAGAATGTTTAAAACATGCAATTGTAGAAAAGAAGTACATATAATTTATTTCTATAGAATTTTCACGCAAAATAATACATATATGTACATGTAGTACATAAAGCGAATAATTCTATTTTTTTAAGTTTTCACCCACTTTTTTGCTATTGTTTATTAGCCATGTTCTCTATAAGAACAACGTTCTCGTTAGCTCATTTTAAATTATTAAAACATATTACGTCACAGTGAAGTAAATATGCAAAAATCAATATGAGTAATTTTACATTCATCGGGCGCGTTTTCAATAAATTACATCAAATGATATCAATCTAATCTTAGTGCATTTAAAAATAAATAGTACATATGTGCATTTGCCACATTTGATAAAAAATGCAGCAGTATAATGTTGTTAGAATTTATAAGAAAAACGTGTCTTGTCTGTTCTAAAAAATATTTTAGGCAATTAATAAATGTATATGTTTGCATTAATTAATATCATAGTTTAACATTATTTTCGATTAAATGTGATAGTAACATTTGGAATCAATACAAATTATCTAATAATTGCATTTAAAACATCAAATAGAAAGTTAAATTACCCCAATTACGGTTAATGCTATTCTATAGAATAACAACAATTTGAGTCGATCATTAATTGTCCATATTTATAATCAACAACAAAACTATGTATTTATGACTAATAATAATTTTGAAACGCGACCATGACTATTTACCATTATATTTTATCAAGCAATAGATAAGCATTTAAAATATCAAAATAATTTTCGTTTACTAGAACTGTATGTAATAAAATAAAATAGAAAAAATTCAGTGGAATGAAATTTCTCACATATACAAGATAAAATTTAAACAAAAAAGTAACAATCTAATGTTGCAAAGAAAGAGATGACAATTTTGGAGAAATGGAGTGCAGGTTATTTCAGCAACACAATGCTTGTAAATTATGCCTTTATTATCATCATTCAATTTGGAAATACATATCATGAGTTGTTGCATTTATACGAGACAAATTTATATCGATATGTAAAATAGCTTTTTCAGATAATCGTACCAAACTGTGAAATACCAGCATCTAGCTTACAGTTACTGCATTTCTATCTTTTCCTATTGTCATGTACAATCAGGAGATAAATTTTTGCTACTGAATTTTATGAATTGATTCATAATAATGTCCCATTAATTGCAAAAATACTATTCATGCATGAAGAAGTAACGTTTAACCATTTATTTAAAAATTTTAGTAAAAAGGCACTGAGGTAAAAGTAGTGTACACGGCGGAATTTTTGAACACTTGATGCATACACCTTAGAATTTATTCTGTCATGTAATGTGTCTAACAACACTGCCGTCCTTAGCTAATAAGCAGTAACACCACTTTTCGTAGTTTCTAGTTAATTAATGTGTTGTACTTGTATTAAGCTTAGCAATTGGTTTATAATGTTAGAAAGTAGTTAAAGCACTACAAAAACAATAAGTCAAATACACATTTGGCAGTATGTCCATTTGTCTCACCTGCGTGGACGTGCTGCTTTTTACATTAGGACGGCAGATTATACAACTCACTATATTTCGAAAATGAGTATTCTTTCCTATGAAAAATTTCTACTCTCTATTTTTGCTAAGCTGCGAGTATTAACAATTTGTGTTTTGTATAACATATTCCTACTATTTACGTATGTTGTATGTATTTAGATTGCAAATGCGTCAGTAGGTAAATATAAATAATCTCTTACCCAAAGATCGTCCAAACACAATTATTTCTGAATGATTAATATCACTCCTGGTGTACAAATAATCTATACTTGCTCTTGCATCCATGTATAGGCCGTCTTCGGTCGGATTACCTTCCGATAATCCATAGCCCCTATATTCCACTAACAGTATATTACAGTGTAAATTATGATAAAGTCCTACACAGTTTTGTAAACGATGTCCCATATTTCCAGCATTTCCATGCAAGAAAACTATCGTTGGAGAATGTCTCTGACGTTCCCTCGGTTGGTGGATAAAAAATAAATGTATTTGTGTACTATCTGCGCTTTTGATTTGTATGTGTTCATAAGGTAGATTGAACATTGAAGGAATCGGTATGAAGACTCTTGAATGACTTGGTAGTTCTGGATAATATAGGAAATTATCTTCTGCATGATATAAAATGCCTGCAAAACAAAGTAATTGTTGTAAATTATTATAAATAATAGTTGTATAATAAATTACCTGTTGCAGAAAATAGTAACAATATGAATGCAACGATTCCTCCATATAAATAATACAAAATAAAGCAGCAGAATAGTACAAGTCCTGAATACGCCCAAATTCGTAACATTACTTTAAATATTGAACGGAATATTCGATTTATTCTAACATAACCACCCATAACGTTGCACGAATTAATTTCGATATCATAACATTTGTTCCTGTTTAATTAATTGAATAGGAAATATATTCAAACACAATTATTGAAGCAAATATTACAATCACCGCACACACATTTTATTTACATTTACGTATCACAAACTGGGGTTTATACAGTTTAGGAACGAATTTAATTATGTATTTTTTTGATCAAATTTAATTCTCTATTTTAAGGAAAACATTACTGTCAAATTGACAGAATAGAGAAATTCAACGAATTTAAAGTAACCTAATCAAATCAGCAATGCCAACCAAATAGAACTCATGTTTTTGTGTTTGCTTACACTATTGAATATCAGATGTCGCTTTAAAAAGTTTTCTGCATAATTGCTCGTTTCACTTTGAAGTTGCACTCATAGAGGTGGTCGTGCCGTTTCTTGCTGTTCTTCACGAGAGTGACCGTTAAAAAGAGTTTACGGCATTAATTCATCGTACAAAACTTATGTCTTATGCTTCTTAAAAATAAATATAATAAATAATAAATAAATAAATATATCGGCTTAGTACCAATTGTGAGTCATTGTAAAAATGCGAAATTAAATATTTTGTCCCAGTAATGAGAATTAGTATCGGATTAGGCCTTTAGTGAGATCTAGATAAAATTGAAAATTTGGGCCCTTTTGAATATGTACACAGGGAAATGCATAAATACAAGGTTATTCTGACAAGTTTGAAGACTTTTCAAACCAATTTCATTTCAGAATTTTCGCTGTTTTTTTGCAACTTTTCCATGGGTTTCATTGGTTTTCGAGCTTTTTCAACATTTCAAAATTTTTCAAGTTTTTTAACGATTTGCACGTTAATTACTTTTTCGTAAATCTATAATGTTTTTTTAAAATTTTTCCACTATTTTTTTCGTGTTCGTTTTTAAACTCTTTTTAGGTTTATCGAAATTTTTCGTCCTTTTTGAGCTGAAAATGCAAAAAAAGCAAAATTGTTAACAGTGAAGAATTGTAAAAAAGAACCGCAAAAAAATGAAGGAGCAAAAGAACGCTAAGAAGGTTGAAAACTTATCATACTCACCCCATTACATAAAATATTACCAAAGAAATAGAGGCGTTCCAATCTGGGACCTTTTGAATTACGGACCCTGGACATTTGTCTTATTTGTCTATTGGTTAATCTGGTACAGATAAAAATTACTATTGTTAAAAATAAAAAATTAAAAATAAAGTTAAATCTTGGAAAGTAACTGGATACCGATGCATGAAAACTCTATTGTTAATGCATTAAAGCTACTCCTGCCGAGTTCGTCGCTCTCGCTCTCACTGAGAGAACTGTTTCAATTTTTTTTTACTTTACGTATTTGTAATTTAATTTTCTTATAACATAACATTTTTTGTATATTAATTAACAGTTTTATAGGTATATTATAAAGTATATATTATGACTAATACATATACA
>JARJDW010014984.1:0-30749 GCA_030264715.1 Adinopsis sp. GC000173 | reverse complement strand
ATATATAATATGGCAAGAATTATAGGTTCATTACTTTTATCAAAATATAGTTACGATATTTTCTTAATACACATAATTTTGGTGGCCATCAGCTTCAATACAGATTCGGTTGCAAGTATTTTTAAATGAATAAAAGTAGACAGGACGATATAGAGAAATAAATATAAATTTATTGTTTCTATAGGAAAATAAAGGATAATATATTTATCTACGACATTTTTTTTAATATACAATAATTATGGTGGTCATCTGCTTTAATGCACATTCAACTTTCCTGTCAGATGTCGTATAATGTATTGCTGTTTTGCAACTGTGTTTAAATATAAATAGTACATATATTGTTGGGTTGTTCGAACAATAAATCCGCTAAAGAGTCGCATGTGGCTTGAGAGTGTAACTGCCTGTTATATTCTGTACAATTTAAAAAAATATAAATTAAGTAATAATCTATTCAGAAAAATATACTAACAGAAAACTCACAAAACGAATAGTTGTTGAAACTAATCTATAACAGTGTAATAGAGTTTGATTGATTTAACAAAAAAAAAAATAGCAAAGAATATATAAAATTCTGTGGCATTTTTAAAAACATTTTTAATATTATATACGTACAAGTTTATTGCAAAGTGGTAGACTATTATTAAAGAAAATTTACTTACGGAAAATCCACAAAATATGCCCTGAAGAAGATATATCTATTGGGTGTTGAAACTAGCCTTTAATCAAAAGAAAAATTATTCAAATTTATCAAACAGTAAATTAATTTAACAAAGAATATATAAAACTAGACTAAAATTCGCACATAAATGCTTTTTGTATATATTTTTTGCTAACACTTAACATTTTTCCATTCAAAATTTCTTTTATAATTTATAATACAGTATACTTTGCATACATTATACAGAACTTTATTATTCAATAATATAATCTAATAAATACATAAATTAATAAAACTTGATTCCAGCGAAATAACGATTATTATTTAAATTCGTATTGATTAGATAATGCTGGAAATGAAAATAAACCATCCAAGGTAACACAAAGCGAAAATTAATTAATTTGTAATCATTTCCAATTAAATTTACCAATCAATATCATCGGTGCTTTATGATTGCTTGATTCAACACCAAGCGCCGAATTATTTCAGCTCGCTCTTCAAAAGCATACATATATATAGCATAACAGGCAGGAAAAAAATCAAACAAGATAAATTATCGTTTTATATAAAAAAAACACCTAACTAACAACGTTTTGTTTAATTATTTCAGCTCTTTTCCAAAGCATATATATTGTATAACAGGCAATCAAAATCAAAGAAGATAAATTATCGCTAAATATAAATAACACCTAACTAACTGCGTTTTGTCGCGCGAATATTATGTAGTGCCGAATTATTTCAGCTCGTTTTTCAAAAGCATATACAGGCAAAACAAATCAAACACGATAAATTATCACTTTAAATAAAAAACACCCAACTAACAGCGTTTTATCGTACGAATCTCATATAGCGCCTTATTATTTCAGCTCTCTTCCAAAGCATTTATATTGTACAACAGGCAAACAAAATCAAACAAGATAAATTATTGCTAAATATAAAAAACACCTAACTAACTGCGTTTTGTCGCGCGAATATTATCTAGCGCCGAATTATTCCTGCTCGCTTTTCAAAAGCATATGCAGGTAAAAAAAATCAAACCAGATAAATTATCACTTTATATAAAAAATATCTAACTAACAGCGTTTTGTCGCACGAATTTTATATAGTTCTCTTCCAAAGCATATATATTGTCTAACAGACAAACAAAATCAAACAAGATAAATTATCGCTTTATATATAACACCTAACTAACTGCGTTTTGTCGCGCGAATATTATCTAGTGCCGTATTGTTTCAGCTTACTCTTCAAAAGCCTATATATAGGTATATAGCAGGCTATAAAAAATCAAACAAGATAAATTATCGCTTTATATGAAACACCTAACTAACAGCGTTTTGTCGCACGAATTTTATATATCGCCTAATTATTTCAGCTCTCTTCCAAAGCATATATATTGTATAACAAGCAAACCAAACCAAACAAGATAAATTATAGCTAAATATAAAAAACACCTAACTAACTGCGTTTTGTCGCGCGAATATTATCTAGTGCCGAATTATTTCAGCTGACTTTTCAAAAGCATATACAGAACAAATCAAACACGATAAATGATCGCTTTATATAAAAAAAACAGGCGTTTTTGTCGCGCGAATTTTATCTAACCTGTCGCATGCATCAACAGCACATAAAATGTACGTATGGAAATTACTATACGAATGCAATCCCACCACCGCATGTATTATATACGCGCGCCAGTCCAACAACACACACTCGCACACCAGAAATTTATTTAAAAACTCAGTTAACCTATGATCTATATTCATTGCACAATTTGATAATAATTCATGTAAATCGTGGAAAAAAATCGCTCGGTTTGTTTTTGCGTGTGCTTCGTATGCATTGCGCGGTATATTGTAAACAATTAGCTAATTGTAATTTATTTGATGTACGATCATTTTTCAGCGCATTTTATAAACAAGAATATATTATACGAGTATATACATATTGCAAGCCAATCTGGGTTAAACGCAGCAAACACAACAACACAACAAAATTACTGCTGCACGATTTTTCATAGCCTAGGTATACAGTTGTTGTTGATTTCTAGTTTTTCGCGCTGTTTTTCTCTCTAAGCAGCGCCAACACAAGAGAGAGATTATAACGAATCAGAACAACGCGCTCCTGCGATGAAATGAAGAATGTTTACGCTTTCTCTTTTAACAAAGAAAACTTTATTGTTATTAGCACACTGTGCGGAGTAATTACGCAAGTATGTGCATACGTACGGCTTGGAAAAAAGGCATTAAAAGTAATTGCGCCATTAAATCCGCGCCGATTTTTGTCTACCTCTACCTACACTACGTTCGGATATATAATATTAAAAAAAACGAGCTTTATTACATGCGAAACCGGCTAATTGCAATCGCCACAATACGCAACAACGAAATCTTTCTACATTTTACATTTTCCTGGTATTTCAGCGCACGAAATAATCTGAAAAGTGTTTGCACGACGCGTCATCCACATTATGAATTAATAGATATGTAAATACGGCTAAGTAAATATCAAATGGTGAAACACAATCAGCTTTCATTGTTATTTATTTCGAATATGATGATGATGATCACGATGACGTCGCCATCGAACACACAATCAGCTTGTTGTTGTTATATACGTACAACAAAACGGAATACAATTATATTATTTTATATTCATACTAAGTAAACGCATCGATGCTGCATACATTAGCCAATTAATTGCTGCTAGTAGTACCTATAGTATTAGTGGATTTTCTAAAAGCATTAAGGTGGCAGTATTTATAAATTGCTACTTTAATTACCATAATTCGCTATTGTTCTATTTAATCGTTGCAAAGAATGCTGCATTAGTGAAAAAAAAAGTTTTTGCGATAAATACAATTGTCGATGCAGAGAATAAAAAAAAAGAAATAAATATATACACAAATGCAAATAAATACTACATGGAATGGATGGAAATTGATCATTATTGTAATGTTGTATAATAAAATTTGATTTATCAAAATTCGATTTCCGTCGACGTATTAATTTACATCATTATTAAATTACTAGAAACGTTGATTAATAATTTTATCAAAATGAAACAAAAAATATATACAACATATATATATCAGTATATAGCTATCTGGTACAATGAATTTTGCCTCAAAATTGTTGTATTATTTTTATTGCCACTGCCAACAATTTAAAAATACATACATTGGTACACACATACACATACAAATGAATCATACGCCTTTTTTTAGTAAACCAAAGCAGCAAAAAAAATTATGATAAACTTTTACAATGAAACGTGATTAATCATTAATTTTAAAACATCTCGCGAACGTTGTTCAATATTTTTAATTAAACAAAGCATTGTTATACAAAAAAAAATGTATACTTATTCATTTACTGTCGTAACAGAAATATAAAATTACCTGAAAACGAAACATAGATAAATGTTGTGTGATGATAAGAAATAATTATGCTATATTAAATATTGTTGTTATCTGGTGTAAATTTAAGATAGTTTAATTGCTGATAAACAAATAAATAAATTCAATAACTTGGTAGAATGATGCTGAAAGTAATATAAAAGGTTTGAAAACGGTATTTTTTCAGGAATGCATCGAAAATCGTTGGAAGCTGCCGAGCATCTGAAAGAGGACAACTGTAACAGCAACAGTGACCATGAGGAAACCACCAGCATGCGAACCGAGGAGAGTGATACAAGCGCTACGTCCGGCCACCAAACACAACCCTCGCCCTCGCAGCAACCGAACGGCACCGGCAACAGCAGCATCAAGCAGGAACACCAACAACAACAACAGCAACAACAGCAACAGTCACAACAACAGCAGCAGCAGCAACAATCAGCGACGCACCAGCCACAATCCTACACAGACGATCCTGAGACGTTCCGCAACAATTCGATTGCCTGCTTGCGGGCGAAGGCGCAAGAACACAGCGCGAAATTGTTGAACCACGGCCTGATGTTGCATGGACGATCGGCGGCGAGTCAACAGGATGCCAACGCGAACAATCTACACCATCAGGAAGTGAACAATTCGGATACGAATTCAGCTGTCTATTAGATATTAAGCGCTATAATATACTAGAAAATACAATATATCTCTAACGCACACACGAAACAACATGTTTTTTCATCAATGATGATGATGATGATGATGATGATATTATTTTACTGCATCTGCATCTCTACCTGTGTGTGTTTGTGTGTGTGTGTGTGTGTGTGTGTGCAAAAACCCATTTCACGAAGCCTCTGTTCTCAAGGACGCTGCTGCATCCAATGCACAAATATGAAAAGAAAATAACGTTGCCTGATTTAATGGGAATGAGACAGGATTCATTAAACAAAAAATAAAATTGTAAAAAAACTTTACGAGTTTCTATATACACTTTTAAAAATACATACAATATAATAAACAACGACTTTATTAATGGTTTATTCAATAATTGTATTTTGTATTAATTATTATTAATCAACGATTATTGTAATATTTTTCCAGTTACGTTCAATCACCCTCGCAAAATTAGATGAATTCCATCAACAAATACTCTATAATAAATGTAAATAAATAACTATTTTATTATTATTATCTACATATTAATTATTATGACTTACTATTAGTGCAATATTATTATTTTTTATCGTATTTTATTTTATTATAATATGGAGTACATAGTTAAGCTTTCAAAGGCACTTTAATTCAAATAAATTAACCAAAAACAATGAAATGAAAACGACGATGATGAAAATTTATGTAAATATAAACTATATTTTGTATATATAAATAATATAATATATATATACATATATATATATATAGATATATATTATTCAGCAGTGAAAACTTTTTATTGTGCTGTACTTACGCATTTACAAGCACGCAGAGTTTCATTTTTAACTGTACTTACATTATCTTTTATTTCCTTGTGTATTATTTGTGTTGAAAAAAATGCTTTAACGAAAAAACAACAAAAAAAAACTAAACTAACTAATTACTTACTACCTACATACATACATTTTGTTGCACAAATAATGAATTATAAGAAAATAAAATGAAAATGGAAAAACTGTAATATATGTAAAAGTACTTAAAAATGAATGAATGAAAAACAATTTTCTATGGCTTGGCATAGAGAAGAGTGAAGAGAGAATTAATTCCTAATATGTGTATTTAACTATTTAATAATAATTATTTAATAAATATTATAATAAATAATGATAATAAAGAAAAAACAAGTGCAAAGCTAGTTATGATGATGTAAAATTTAGAAGAAAAAAAGGTAGATTGTAGATAACGTACTTATTATTGTATTATAAACAAAATGCAATGTTTCTTCATTTTTTTGTTTCTTCTTTTATGTTTCCTCCATTTTTACTTATTTTTCACTTATTATTACCAAGTATTAAGAAAGAAATAAGTATGTGTAAACGTTCAAATGTCTATAATATGAATAATATAATATTTAATTAAAAATGAGATGAAAAAAATAGCCATATGGGTTTGATTTTAATGTCTATCTATGCAACAACAGCCGCCACACATTACATTATATTTAATATTATTATACACATGTATTTAATATTTGCAATCTTATCTAAAATACATCGCAATTGTTCGGAGTGAAAAAAATAATGGTGTATTCCTATGAAATGAACACGAAATGATAAGCCAGCGCAAGCGAATGTAATGTAGTGTATAATAATAATCATAATAATATATTTCATTATTACATTAGAAAATTTGAAATGATGGTAAATAGTAAATGAATGGCGTAACCCGCCGTCGTCGTCGTCGTATAGTAATAGATCGAGTATTATAAAATGGTATAAAACGTTATTTAAATTTATTGTAGAAATGCAAGAAAGTGTACGTTTTATAACGGACCTTGAACCTGTAGCATTATAAATTAGCCTGGAAAATGAATAATACAAAAAGATTTTAAGGCAGGCAGGCAGCGGCGATGATCACGCCGTAGCGGACAACCAAGCAACCAAACCATGATCTACACATTCCTGGCGAAAGAACCACACGTCTCCCTATCATGACGAGCCAGCCAAACAAATTTCTTTGGTTTTGTCAACGTAATAAATAAATATACAATATTTTCGAGGCGAATTTACACCTTGGTACAGCACTAAAATCGCTGTACAAAAGCAATTTTTTGGTAAAATCATATCTAAAAATGACGAATGTGTGGTAAAGTCAGCGCTAAATAGTAGAATATTTAGAAAATTGTGGAAAATTCAAACGCAGACATGTTTATTGCGAATGGATCGGTCGTAGTCGTTGAAGGTCGTGAATGAATACGTGCTTTTGGTAGAATATAGACGCACATATATAGTATAGGTGGCGTTGTGTGCGTGAATCAGGGAACGTAAGTAACCCTTGTATTGTTTTTTGTAGTTATTTAGCTTTTTCTTTACGTTTTATTATGAAAATTTTGTTACATTCGTTTCATACAAGTATAATATATAGTGAATCGTTGCAAAAATTAACGAATATATGTATAATTTAATCGAAATTCATCGCTTAAAAAGTCGAACGAGGAAATCGTCTAACAGGTCATTATGCTTTGTTTATACAACTAGTTTTTCATATTTTACTCAATACTTTTTAATGCTATTGGTACTTTGGAGAATGATAGTTACATAAGATTACTGAATTCAACTTGAATATTCAGATTGGGCAGCTATTAACCTAGAAATAGAGTGAGTTATCGTGTCGTGATCTGTCAGATTGGTTAGAACGGTAGATTCTGTAACTCAGCATAGTTATCGGGCCGGGCATGTTGCCAGTGCTCCGGCAGAACTACAGCAGCCCCCGGACTTAGAGTGGGGCCACATCCTGTACAAATGTCCAGGCAGGGGGCGCTGACATTGAGTTTTATTTCCGTTTTCTGTATACATGGCAACAAGTACGACTTGATGACTTTAACTTTTATCTATCTATATAGTACGTACTTTTACATGCTACATATAGGATACATGGCTGTGTCTGTATGTTGTGGCTATACTATATAGGCGGGTAGGTAGGTAGGTAGGATAGATAGCAAGGATCATAGCGTCCTCGTGGTCCTCGTCGTCGGCGTGTTCGTCGTTATAATGTTGTGTTATATTATATGTCTCGACTTTCTGCTGCGCGCTAAATACGTGATTTACTAGAGCATATTTTCCGATTTATTTATTCAGGTCGCCTCTTACTCGTTTCACATAAACGACTTTTAATTCCATATAAATATCTAAAATGCATTTATATTCAATTTATTAACAACATCCATCCATTTTACTATTTTACTATTACATTATTATTATTATTTTAATATTAAAAGCGATTAATAATAATAGTAATATAACCATACATAACATGTGCTTTTTTCCTAACTGTATGTTTGTCAATTAATAATAATACCATCATTATTACATAATGCAGTACATACAATTTTTTTACCTCACGTGACTTTTTCATAATATTACTTTTAATTAATAATTAAAGCTTTTATTCATTTAATCTATTTTCTCTTATACATACATATACTAGATACCTTATTATAATATATGTTGCTTTGAATTTGACATTATTATTTAAATAATAATAAATTGATTAATATTGATATTATTAATATCTCATAATACTTAATACTTAAATAACAAGTAGTTGAGAAAATGAGGGCTGAAATTAATTTTAATGATGAAAATTCAGGTCCTGATTTACATATTCCAATGTCATGGCAAGTCGAGAAAAGAAGGTTACTCTAGGCAGAAAGCAAGCAACTGCCTCCCCAACACCCTCAAAAGAGGATTCCTTAGACGTCCTAACTAAAACATCGCAACTTGAAAGTTCAATTGAGGAAACTCCCAAATTAGTTCACGTTAATCGAATCGGTAATAAGCGGCTAGGTATAAGACGGAGAGATCAGAAAAAAGTGATAAATAAACCATTCAAAGTTAAAATTAAATCGAAAGGCGGAAAAGTCAATCCGAAATTGACAAAAACTCTTTTATCTAAAGCGAAAAACGTTACTGTTAAAAAACAATTGTTAAAGAACGGTGTAACGAAACGCGTTATTCGTAAAAAAGTTGCACCCACACAAGATGAACAAGAGGATAAACCTCCAGTTTTAGAACCGATCTATCCAATCGATGAAAATAGTTTAGATGATAAGAAACTAAATAAAAGGAAGACGACAACTGCCAAAAAGAGTGAATCGGATCCTGAATATTGCACAATTTCTGCTACTATTGAGTCAATAGTGAATCAAGCAAATAGCCCCAAACAATCAAAGAAAATGAAAAAACCAAAAGAATCATCAAGTGATACGATTGCTGAAAGCATTGAAGATGTCGTTAGAGAGCTTACATTTTTAATACAAGATGAGGATATTAAAAAAGAGCCGGATTCGGACAGTAATAAATCGGAAAAGGGCAGAAAAACAACGGCGGCGCGTAAAACGAAAGTTGATCTATTAAAGAAGAAAATTAAAAAAGAGAACATTGAGAACGAATTGAGTAAAATAGACACATCAAATAGTAAAGTTATTGATATGTTGGATTTAAATGTACACAAAGTTAAACGTAAAACAATTGAAAATCGGCGTCATAGTATTGAAAAGTTTCCCATTTCAATAAATAGCGAGGAAAAAAGCTCAGACGTTTCTATTTTCAGCAATCTGCCACGAAGCATTAGCCCGAAATCTAAACGGCCACGCATTAGACAAAGCCTAGACTCAAAACGGCCGAGTCCATATACGACCCGATCAGATTCACCTGCGAGAATTCTACGTAACGGCAAACATCGAAAATTGAAGCAGCTGAACCTACTCGATGGATTGGATATCGAGAACCGTCGTAGACGACGACTATGCTCCGATTTGAGCGGCAGTGAGGTATCCGTATCGAAGCTTTCGGGCTACGAATCGGATAGCAGCTTCTCCGATCTAGCATCGTTACATGGCGCTGAAAGTGTGGACAACAGCGATACAGCTACGAAGGAGGTTAAAAAGGATGTTGTAGACGGCGGCGACATATCGCCGAACGAACCAGCTGACGGTGGTAAAAATGCGATTGAAACGACGGTGCCTGACGCTGTCGTGAAGCGCAAATTATCTACCGATGCTGCACATCAGGATGTTAATAGTACCAAGACAATCGATACCAATTCAAATGTATGCTCCAACACAACTGTGAAAACTACAGCGATGGGGATTATTAAGAGTGAAGATGCAGAAGAGGAATGTTCTCCAAGCTTTAAAGTTCCCGACAAGTCAATCATTCTAGGCATTATGAAACAAAATTTCAATGATACTTCGAGTACGACTGTAAGTGTCAGCGAAGAGTTGCAAGAGAAAGAGAAGCGCAAGACACGATCATCGTCGAGAAAGTCGGTAAAGGGTAATGAAGATGAATCGGTGATCGCAGTAACTCAGCCGGCAACGCCAATCGAAACAGATGTAAAGCCGAAGGAAGTGCAGGAGACCGTAGTTGAAGAAGCAGCAACAGAGATTGCTATCGTCACCGATGAGGAGATTGAAATAAAGCCAGAGGTAGTTGAAGATGATGCAATCGTTGCCGAGCCGCCTGTATCTGCTGCCACTGCTGCTACTGCTACTGCTGATGCTGCTGATGCTGCTGATGCTGCTGATACTGCTGAAAATGGGAAGGATGCAATGGAAATAACGACGGAGAACGGCATTTCAACCGCTGAGGATGAAGCGCCCACCGTGGAGGAGAAGAAGTCGACGCCAGAAATCGCCGAAAGTTCGGAGAGATTAGCAATTAAAACGCAAATACTACAAGCGTTAGGCTTGCAGAGTTTGGAAGCCGCTGAAGAAGCAAAAAAGAAAGTAGTTCCTAAAACCGATAATTACACTGGTACTTTAAAAACTGTGATTAAATTGAATCGATTGGAGAAGAAAAAAGGCCGCAATGCACTTAAAATGACTCTACAGAAGAAGGGAAAATCTAATAAGGAAGAGGATATGATGGGTAATGATGACGAAGAATATAAAATAATGAAAGAGGTGAGCAAATGATTTTAATCGAATCATTCCAGTTTGTATTAATGTCGTTTTGTTTTTGGTATTTTGCAGGGAACGTCGTGGAAGTCACATGGAAGTCAATCATCAGATACCGCTGGTGCGCAGCGCAAATCATACTATTATAATCGCTCTAACATGGGTAATAATGGTTTTGGGTATACTCTTTACCTTGCTATTAGAATTGCAAACACTCTTTGATTCTTTCTAATAACAAGTTATTAGATAATTAATAGTTATGAACATTAGATGAATCTTTGATTATTAATCAAACTGCTTTATTAGGTTAATTCAATTTCAATTATACATATTAAGTAATATATTAGAGCAATTGGTGAAGCTATCTTGTCACATTTAAGGGTTATTTGCTAACTAATTTTGTCCAAACAACGTCGAGCACACGCTCATATCGATTCTCTGTTTTAGATGGAAGTAGCGAGCATACTTCCGATGGTGATACAAACATGAATGAGGAGGGATCTGGAAAGTTGTTAGTTATTCCAGAGAAGGCCAGTTCATTTAGTATTCATCCTGGGCGTTTATGCAAGGATGAGTGTTCGTATTGCTTTGGCAAATTTGGGTTATTTGATACACCTTGTCACATTGCTCAAATGAAGAATGTGGATAAACAAAATAAGATATTAGCAAGTAGCGTAAACAACCAACTTAAATGTTGCTAAAGACTAAACAATTCGTTGTTTTAGCTGAAAAACATTTAACGACTGATTCGTGCTTGTGTGATGCTTGTTACCGACATGTAGATAGAAAATCCAATTTGCCATCATACACGCATAAGTCTATGAAGCGAAATTCACTGGTTGCCCCCGGACCAAGACAAAATCACTGCCATGTTTTGGGTTGCGGAAAGATTGCGTCAAATATTCTTAGAAGAAAATGGCTGATTAAAATGCGCAAAGCTGTAGCTAAAGTGGTCAGTAGTAGCTTCTGTGTAAATTGAACAAACTACTTTTAACATTTTGCTCTATCTTTTTTAGATGAACATTGATCTGGATAATCCCGGATTGCATTCAATACCGATATGTAAGACACACTACGCTGCATTGGAACATTTAATGGTGTGTGCAATGTGTAAGCGTCGATTGGCTAGAAATCACATTCAATATCTTGGTAATGAGTCGAATGACTTAAATATAGCTTTAAATGAAATGAATATACCTGTCAAACTTGACGAGAAGCCTGTAGTATGCAAATTATGTCGATATTTCGCAACGCTAGTTTTGAAACATCCGGATGAGCGTACGGGAAGTGGCGCAAGTTTCTTCAACGAATATAAAAAACGGTACGATACGAATTCGTGTAATGTATGTTTGCTCACATGTCACTACCTCTTTTTAGCTTGCTGCATTTCCATGACGTGGAGTTGATGGATGCTGACGAAGCAGGCGAGCCAATTCCGGCCCCGAACAAGGATAAGAGCGATAAGGACCAGGGTAAAAAGAGGAAAAGACTTTCAAAGAATCATTCGGAACCACCTATCTTGGAGCCACAGATCAACATGGGCAATTCCGATGAACCAAATAGCAGAGTGCCTTCAACTGATTCGCGTCCTGAGAGCCCATCCGATGATATGGTCGATTACAATGCGTTGGTTCCGAATATTGCTTTAGAATGTGGTGGTGATATTGAAATAACGCGAAGGGAAATTGGTAAAAAGACGTCAATATCAATTAAGCGTGTCAGTAAGCTGGATATTGAAAAGTCAAAGAAATTCAAAAGCAAGAGTGATATAGCTGTACAAAGATTAGGATCGAATCCATCCATATCCGTGCGCCAACTGTTTCCTGGTGAGGAAGATTTGGCGCTTAATGGTAATATTGAATTCAATAACGTTAAAGAACGAACGCCTGAGGGATGGGAGAAATGCGTATCGACCATTCAATACGATCCGGAAATAAAAATGCTGTGGAATGAATTGCAGAAACCCTACGGCAATCAAAGCAGTTTCTTAAGGCATTTAATATTATTAGAAAAATATTTTCGTAATGGTGATTTAGTATTGTCGTCGACAGCGAGTCATCATTCTGTTACATACACGGAATCAGTCCAAAATCGTACGAAAGCCTACGATAACATATCATCAAAAGCTGGACCCATACAACCAATTACGATGATACCGTTCAACAAAACACAGCTGCCAGCAGTGAAAGATAATACAACGCCGCCACCTGCGCCTCCACCATCCACGTCACTAACAATCGTAACTTCATCAAATGCGGTAAATACTAATTTGACTTCCTCTTCTAACAATTCTAATTCCCAAACAACCACAACCAGCTTTGTAGTGCCTCCTTCGGTTACCGTAACAACCAACACCAATTCCACACCCATCGTCTCAACCAGCCCTCCAGTATCAATCAAACCGAAATTACCTCCTGGCTTAATATCCATCCAACCTGGTCAGAAATTCCCCGTTGCAGCGCCGCTCGTTAAAGTTCCACAATCGCAGAAAATTAAATTTCCAATAACGAAAAATTGGAGACCGAACTTGATACCGATCGACCCAACTATCAAGCCGGAAAAGAAGCCTGGTTTAGTTCAGGTAATATCTGGCGGTAAGCCTTATCACATAACTGTTGAGGATTACAAAAAGATGTGCGCAATTAAGCGAACGTTTGATTTGCGCCAGAAACGCTTGCAGGAAGCTCAAAAAACAAATATCAGCAACCCGAACGCTATTATCAAAACGATACAGCAAAGAAAGGGCATTGATATTACTAAAACGTCTAGCCGAGATTCCAATTCGGATCAGGAGATTGAAAATAGCCTTGAAAAGCTAGACAAAACCGTTGAGAAGCTAGAGGCGAAGCTGAGCAAGCCGTCGACTAGCACACCGATCGCGGCCCCACTGGCAAGTCCAGGGAAAAAACCTGTCATGATTTTACCAAAAATACCTAAAAGCTTGACTGTTATACCGCAAACGGTGATGAAAATGCCGTCTCGGCCCACTAGCCCTACTTTGCTTATCACTCCTAAAACTAAACCAGCAGGTAAATCTTGATTTTTTGTAAATCTAATTCAACAAGTGCCTAAATTATACTATTTTTTTATCAATACATAAAAATAAGATAAGTAGTAACACAAAAGTTATGCTACAAGTAATAACAAATACATGTGATTTGAGCTCCTTGGCTTTATGAGGAAAAAAAAGATATTTTTTTTTAATTTCGTATGATACTGATTAATGGATTTAATTTTTTTGTTTTATTGTGAATTGACTAATTTCCCAAGAGAAACATTAAAAGTCATAGCATAAGGCCAATTCTAATTTCATGTATACTATTTACACTAAATACGTTTTAACAATTGTTGAGCATGTTAAACATTATTTTTTAAAGTATATTTGTACATATGTATCTATATATATAGAAAAAAAAAATTCCTTTATAAATACTACGTTAACGACATCGTTTAATGTTTTCTCTTAAAAAAAACTGTATATTTTTATTACTGTATATTGGCAGTTATATTACCTTTATAGTTTATAACAACATGTGAATACAAAATTGTTAGATTTTGCATAAGAAATTCTATTATTCAGCAATAATTTTTACATTATTAAATTTACTTCCAAATGTTATACTGCAAAAAGAAATGACGAGAAATTGTTTCATTAAATTTATCTTCCCACAAAGTTGACGCATTTTTCTTGTGGACAATGAAAAGAAAAATGTAAAAGAAATGAATCGTTTACTTTTACGTTTTACAAAAAGAATCAAATCATACATGTAAAATATTTTTTTACCAAAGGGTTTTTCATTTATACATACTACTATTATTATTTATCATTTTTTCTTTATACAAATAAACTCCATAAGTTAAGGTTTATTTTAAAACATAAGTTAAGTTATTCATAATAAACAATAAAAACAATCATCATTATAACATATAGTTTGTTTCTTAACTGATTGGGTTTTATATGCGATACGTTTGGGTGATGTAAGTGAATCTTGACTGATTAGTCTAAGATTAAGATTGTAATTAAAGGCTGAAAATGTTTAAAATATACTTGTTATAAAAATGATAAAGCCCATAGAAGTTGATTTTTAGTTATATAAAATAATATCTCAGTTTTTTTTTTGTTTAATTTATTTGTCTTCAATTCACTTATTATTATACTTACAAATAAATTAATTTCTATATAATATGTGTCGTTTTATTTTAACATTGACTATTATATATATATGTAATAAAGCATGTATTAACACTGACGTAATTGAAATTTTTATTCGCGTATTTCTCTGGCACATCCTCTGATAAAATCTGACCTTTTTCGAAATTGTGCTGTACTTGCAACTAACCAACTAAATTGTACGATTTTTTTCATGTATGTCGATTAAATGTCCAATAACTAATTTATTTTGTAATCTAAATGAAGATCGAAAATTATCTGACGCAATTGAATCTATCGTTTCTCGTAAGGCAAAATTATATTTAGCCGATGCAATTGGGGAATGTACATGTAGTACATGTGCATTTTTCCATTTCGAATCAGTTCAAGTGTTAGGTCTGCCAAAATAACATGTTCGCAACGAATTCATTCAGCAATCCTGAAAAATCTCATTCGATCGTTGTTGTTTTGTTTTATTTGAAATAATATTATCGACCTTGAGTCCTTATTTCACACCTCCACTTTTGCTTTCACAAACGTCAAAAAAATTTTAGTGTCATGTGTAAGTACCTTCAGTTTTATTATGATAAGTCAATAAACTCAAAGTGCTATGCTAAAGGTATAAAAATCGAATAACAATTGAACGAAGAGCAACGCTTTGTTTACGCTAATTATTTTTATTACGTAGTTACTGAAATTATTTTAGTGTCTTTAATATTTATGGCGAAAATACAAATGCGATCTTTTGCATTAGTACTATAAGGTTGATTATTTGTTTTGTTTACATTTTAAATTGAATTCATTTGCTTTGATATACGCATTATGGCAAGAAATTCACCTTCCTTTGTTGTTTTAGGCACATGACTCAACAAATAATTTTCCTAACCTTTACTGGATTATTGTTATGCATTGTAAGAATTCAAATGCAATGCATATGGATGTTTCCAATGTGATTACAATGTTTAATTATGCTCTCCTTTGCAGTAAATCAAGTGAATAAACCTCTATTAATGAAGAAAATGGATATTCCATTATCCCAGCAAGTAGTAAAGCAATTTAAAAGTCCTATAATAATGGATTCGATCGACTATCCTAGTATTACTATAGAGAATATAGATAATTCAGCTGGAGATGCTAGCAACAATGTTCCAGACATAGAAAACAACTCGGAGTGTCCTAGTTTTCTTCTTCTCGATGAAAATGAACGATTACGTGTCTCAAACGTCGAGCAATTTCTCAAGTGTTTGAAAATCGATGATCCCAATCAGAAAGTCAAAGTGGTTGCGATATTCGGCAATACGGGCGAGGGCAAATCGTATACGCTTAACAAAACATTCTTCGATGGCATGGAAATATTTCGTACTAGTCCTGAACAATCATCATGCACGCTAGGTGTTTGGGCTGCTTACGATCCAATCTGCAAAGTAATTGTGCTAGATACCGAAGGCCTGCTAGGCGTAACCAAGAAGGAAAATCAACGCACTCGTTTATTGCTTAAAGTACTCGCTGTTTCTGACATAATCATCTACCGCACACGAACCGAACGCCTACAACGAGACATGTACACATTTCTAGGTGGCGCATCAAAGGCCTACAAAGATCATTTTCAATCCGCCATACAGCAGGTGTGGCAAAAATCGGAGCTGGAAATACCGCCTATGAGTCTAGGACCAAGCGTTGTAATCTTCCATGAAACATTACATACCAACACGCTGCAATCCAGCGCTGGTGTCACTGAATCTCCCGAGGATATTTTGAGAGCAAGATTCTCCGAACTAAAATTAGAATGTGACTCCTTCAGTTCGTTGAAGTACATTGGCATACAGACAAAGGATGGAAAGACATCGTTTAGTGAATTAAAAAACGTTTTGCAACTCGAACTCGAAAATACGTCTGTGAGATCTAAACGAAAACCGAAGGTTATCTACCTTACCCTGAAGGTCGCTTAATTAATTAACTACAACATCAAATGTATAAAACTAATATGTTTTGGTATAATTCTAGGGATTAAATGATAAGTTTAGTAAAGAAATTAAAAGTACTCCACCACATTTATATCTGAAAGAATACTTTACATGTCAAATGAAATGCCAGTCGTGTAATGAAGGATGTGTGTTATCGATGGGACATAACGAGGAAGGTGAACCGCATTTCAGTAACTCAAAATGCAGATTTCAGCATCAGTTTCAAAATTGCGTCTACTTATGCAAAGTACTACTTAATTAAATGCTAAAATGCCTAAATTAATAATTATATTTCAACAGCAATGCAACAAGAATGGTGAAAGAGTTGTCGTAAAACCCTATTCCGTTCAGGAAAAATCATGGACCAGTATTCTTAACTACGTCTGGTCCGGTTACATAATCGAATGTAAGAATTGTGGCGAAATCTATCGCAGCCGCCAGCACTGGTTTGGCAATAAAGGGCCAGAGGAATCGGCGGTGATAGCCGAAATAGTACACATCTGGCCAGGGGTTAGTTTCACGCTTTTCGTTCATTACAACTATACTTTTGCTATCTATCTATGCATATAAATTGGTGTTGGTCGGCACATTTAACACTCAAAAATAGGTGGAATGTTTCTTTCAGGAACGCAACTTTGTCGGCTCGCACAATTCCGCTCAACGCGTCTTGGATGGCGTGACAATGATCTCGGACGCTGTCGTTTCGGTCACTGCCCAACCGACGAAAGCTATTACCAATTGGGTTACGGACAAAATAGCACCGAGCTACTGGCGACCCAACCACGAAATAACTGTATTAAATATCATCATCAATCAATTATTGAAATTATAATAGCGTATTGATTGCAGCATTGTCACAAGTGTAAAATTCCATTTGCACCGACTGCAGCTAAGCACCACTGTCGTGAATGCGGCGAAGGTTTCTGCGAGAATTGTTCGTCGAAAACGCAACCCGTTCCGTCCAGAGGGTGGTTGCAGGATGTGCGAGTCTGTGATGATTGTTACAAGGAAATTCCGCCTAGTATATCACAATCGGGAGACGATACAGACGTACGAGTGAGAAAATATGGTGAAGTTGTTGCTAGTTCCATATCGGCAGTAGCTTCAATGCTTGAAATACCGAAAGGTTTGTAGATATACTACGATATTCGAAGGTGGAATATACAGTTGATAATTCTGCCAATTTATGATAATATTACATAACAAATTATTATATTATTATATTGTTACACTAATTGGATAAATAAGTATCAAGTTTCACTACGATCTGGTACGATTGTTTGAAAGAAATTATTCAAAATTTTCGTTTAGCACTAATGTCTTAAGTTTGTTAGATCCGAAGCTCTTTCAGTAATAACTTATTTACGCCAAAAGACTAGAAAGTAGGTTCTATCAAGTTATAGTGTTAAGTTCTGGTGCAAAAAATGTGAGAAAATATTTTCCATTAACTGTTGGATGCTTTAAGTGATGAACAATAAAAAATACTCTTTTATAGTCTTAAAGCATACTATCTATGACAATGTCAGGCGATTAAATTGTTATTAGTGCAGAGGTTGTACTGTTACCAGGCACAGAATGTGTCAGAAAGTCGTCCCAACGCTATTTTTCAGCGAGAATGCGTTCTGGAACTATTTTGTACTATTTGTTTGTAATTTCAGCTACGTGGACTAATAAAGATACAAAAAATAGAGTCACAAATAAGGTGGGTAATAGTATTAAGTTGAAGTGCCGAGAAGACATTTTGGAGCGTTTAGATACTGGCAGCTATAGAGTCTCTACCTACACTAAACACAATTCCGTGGGCTGGCATTACCATGGATTCATCATCAGTTAAAGCATCCAATAGTTAATGGAGAATATATTTTCTTGAAATATGAACTGTTGGAACAACTTGCTAGTCTTTATTTGGCTTAAAAAATTTGTTACTCAACGAGTTTCGAGTCTAATCAACCTCTGACAACAATGATAAATGAAAATTTTAAATAATCGTTTCAGATTATTATGAAATTTGATATTTGTTTATGTAATTAATATAACTATACACTGAAACAATGATTTCTTGTGCAACATGGCTATAAACCACCACTAATATCCTCACACATAACTTAACATGATAAATTTTGTAGGAATTATTAAAGATAGCGCCCGGCCGTCCTATTGGACACCAGATGTGGAATGTTTGAATTGCGAATGCTGTAGCAATCCGTTCGGAGCATTAATACCATTGCATCATTGCAGGGAGTGTGGAAAAGGCGTTTGTGACGATTGCTCACAATCGAAAAAGCCGGTACCGTTGCGGGGTTGGTACGAACCAGTACGAGTATGTGATAATTGCTTGAAGAAATAAGCATTTTTATATATAACTATATATTATTAAATTAATGCATAAAGAAGAATTATATTTTTAAGTTTAATACTTTTATCGATTGTTTAACAAAATTTATCTAGATTTTGTTTATTTTATTTGAGGTTTATTCTACAATAATAATATATTTGCGGTTTTTACACCAAGCTTTTATCAGACTTACTTTGACTACTCTTATTGAAATAATTATAATACAATGTAATAAAGAAATATTTATATTTATAGGTTTATTATAAGCAATCATGATGTATTATTAACTTTAAATCAATATGTTGATTTCACGAATTCGAACGGAAGATCATTATTAAGATATATGTATAATGTATAATTTCGTACTTTTATATGTATCAAAAATGCTATTCATAATTTATGTTTGTTAAATCAATTATTAACGGCAAGACAAAACAAAAAAAAACGCTCAAACATCATTCCAACCAAACCAGTTGATACTAAATATGAATGTTATTGTAATCAATGGCCAGATTTAGAATTTTTTTTTGTGATATTTCTGTATATTGGAAATTTATTTAATAAATCTATTATTTATAATAAATCAATTTGTTTTAATACTCACATTTCTCCATAAATGCAGTTGCTTTGTGATAAATTTAGAAAATACAATGACTTGAATTACGCGACGACATCTCTGCATTTCTTGATTGATACATATTTGATATTGATAGTGTAGACGGTATTAATGAAATAATTTTCACTTTATCTAATTGATTTTAGTGTATTGTTGTGGTTAGAAATAGTTGAAAGTGAGAAAAATCGCGAAACAAATGAACGTTTTCTAAGTATTTCCCGCCATAATTCAAATTGACAAGCGACGACTAGAAAGAAGTGTGGGTACAAACAAATCTGTGTATCATATGTTTGTTGGCAGAAAATGGTGTATACCTTGAGCTAGTAAACTAAACAAGCATTATTCTCTAAATAAAAGAGAAAAGGTAAATATCTTATTTATTATTAATGACTAATCGTATGGGCATTGTGATCATCGAATGAATTATAACAAACACGATAAATGTTAGTGCATAATAATATTTATTTTATTGAAAAATGTCTGTTCACATTTCTGAATTTCATTCTACAAATGGCCGAAAATTGACCTACATTGTATGTATAATAATTCATTATTAAAGCACGTGTTTTTTTCGAAAAGAAAAATAGCGAATTGATTTCAATGAATCTAAATGAGTGATCAATTAAACATATTAGGTTATTCGGATAGTGATAGCTACGCAACTGTAGCGGAAAAAGCGTCAATTTTCTATAAATAATCGGTACGAACACGTTTATTATTTTTCATGATGATCCTTGTCCACGTATTAAACTTTTTTTCTCTCATTCATGATTTAATTGCTTTCATTATCGATTGATAATTGTTTTTTTTGCATCGTACGAACGATGTCAGGTTAGAATTTTTCGGCGTGGCGATAAAATAAACGCATTATATAAGCGAATAAGTTCGATTTTTAAGTGAATTTAATGGCTGGTAACAAATTTTTTTTATTGTATATATATCTCTCATTCCATACAAACATATTGATTGTTGATGGATTACAATTACGAAATGGATGTGTGTGTTTTCAATAATATTGTGGTGCGTCTGTTTACAAAACTATTTCTCAAATCAAAATAGCAACATTGCATATTTTAACTGTTTCACAAATATTTTGATCCTGCAATATTGAATTGAAACGAGTTTTGCAAATGTAGAATGTAAATGAATTTGATTAAAATTTTGCCTGCGTGAATTTTTATCATCTAATTAATTGCATTGTATATGTCGTAGCATTGTGTATGCATGAGATAGTTGTCGTTTCACTCGTAGTTGTTGCATTGACATTTTCTGCGTGGTGTCAACTATTTCAAAGCAACTAGAAACGTGTTACGTCAGTATCTGTACGTGTTGTCATAGTAACGGTGACGCTGAATTTAGTGCGAATTGCGTTCGCACATACGCGGTACAAATCCTAGCGTAATAAAATGACGATCGGTAAGGCATCGGCTTGTCCTAGCCCGCCGCTCGCATTCTTTCCCTGATGCATATTGAAATGTGTAACTATGACAACCTTACATAGTCGAGGTCCGTACATGTGATTAACAACTTCCGAAAAAGAAAAGCTCGCCTGCTTGCTGCTGCTTGCTACTTACTACTCGCTCGTTCGTTTGCTCGCATCGCTCAAAGGCAGCGTCGTAAGGTAGTAGAGAGAATTTATTTTAATCCTTTCCTTCCACTCGGGTGGAGAGAAAAAAATCCTAGTGTATATTTACATAAAGCATGCATTAAGTCAATAATTATATCAGTGGGTTTGCGGTTGAAACAGTTGCATGTGTAACAACCAAATTATTTTCTTGTTTATTTTTCTATTGTGGTTGCTAAGAGATTACGAGTGTATTAGTAGAGAAGCAACAGCAGAATGTAATTCACACACACATATATATATATATACCACATCCATACATACATACAACACACACACGTTTTATTTTTAACCGATTTAACCTTGCTTATTTACTCTCGATCCTTGTATCTTGTTAATTTGATAACACAATGATTACATATCAGTTTTTATTTACAATTATCATATCGTGTATTTGAGTTTTGAGACGACGCTTTTTGTAGGACATTACGATGCAATCATCATAATAATGATGGAAAATCAAAGTTTCTCGGTGTCGTCTCTATGTAGTATTGATGTATGTATGTATGTAGTGCATATTAGTGTTTAACTATTTTCTATGAGGGTGTTGTATGCATGTATGGCAGGTATTATATACATCATAATGTCTGCAGCAGCGAACACCTGCATAAAATTGCAAAAATCTTTGTGCGTCTAGTAGGGCTCAGCTGTTTAAGTAAGGTTGGCAATTTAAAAAAGAATTAAACTTTCTACCTGGGATGTAGTGCCTGTCTGCCTGTGTGTATGTTTGTGTTTGTGTGTGATATAAAGATTTTACGACATTTTTTTCCACCCGGCATGTAAATTTCCAAAGTGGGGGATTGTTGCATCGGGGTGGTGGTGGTGGTGGTGCTTTAAATTGTTCCTCTCTGCTGCTGCCGCCTCCTCCACCTCTCATCATCTTTACGCGCGATAGAATCTCTTTTTGCGTTCGGTAATTTTAATTTTAATGAGTGAAATGTAGCGTTGCGGCGCTGACGCTGTATGAGGTTGCTAGGTAACGGCTGTAGCACGTGACGTGCGTTTCCAAGACAGACTAAAATACTCTTCACTATGTCTTCATCGTTCGCACCACTTTATTTTTATTGTTAGTGATCTCTTTTGTCTATTCCCGGTATTTTAATATCGTTCATGTTTAAGGCGTGCACGCGTTTAGTTCGTAAGTATTTTAGTGATTTATTATTTTTGCTTCAGCGGAAATATGTCTCCTGAAAGGGCTGGTTCCCCTCAGGAAGAGAATGTTGTTACACCAAAAATGTCAGTACCTGGAAGTCCTGTAGCTGGTACACCAGCACGCGAAGCGCAATCAGCTTTTACGTTTTTATTAGCAGTAGCACAAAGTCAAAATAATAAATCATCCGACGATGATCTTACAAGTTTATCATGGTTGCAAGATAAAGACTTGCTTAAAGGTAACACAACCAGTTCAATTGCAATCTCTAAACAATTATATTATCATTGCGATGTATAACGATTTTGTGTTATAGGAATGAATTTAACAAATCCTTCTCCTTCGAGTAGTCTTCAAACAGCTCCAATCAAATGGAATAATGCAATGCTATCGGATCAATCTCCAACAAGCGATTACGTAGATGACTCATCGATATCGGCGGCGGATTCCTCAAGCAGTTCAATGAATTCGCCGATTCCACAAGCACCACAATTAAATAAGACACAACCTAGATATAGGCATCCACATACAATACCTTACGATCCAATGGTTCATGTCTCAAGCAAGCCACCCTATTCATTCTCCTGTCTTATCTTTATGGCAATTGAGGATTCGAAACAGAAAGCTCTTCCAGTTAAAGAGATCTATGCATGGATAATGGATCATTTTCCATATTTTAAAACAGCGCCAACCGGCTGGAAAAATAGCGTGCGCCACAATCTATCCCTAAACAAATGTTTTCTGAAAATTGACAAGGCACCCGTAAGTAGATGAAATTTATTACAACGCGCGCTTCAACAATGGGAAAACTTTTTTTGCAGACTCTTGGAAAAGGTTCTTTATGGATAGTTGATGAACAATACCGTCCAAATTTATTGCACGCATTAACACGCTCGCCCTTCCATCCGTGCTCGACATTAGAACCGAGCGACTATTTTAACAAATCAAAGCCAATTGAGAAGAACGCCTCGACGAGACTTCCAAATCCAGAGCTATTTCCTTATCTATCGAACGAGATGAGCCGCTTGGTGAAATCGGAAATCTCCGATTCGGACTCGCTGGACGCTGTCGATGCGGCCGCCGTCATGCTCAGCCTGCGCAACGGTCCGCGACATCGGATGAAAAAGAACATGGTGATCACCACGTCACCGAGTCAGGACCACACTTACAGTGCCGCCGAGAACCAAAGTTGCTCCAACGACGAGGCGTTCGAAAGCGATGATGAAAGGTATGTTGTTGTGCTGCTCTCTGACGCTCACACACATTTATTAATGCAAATGAAAATTCAATATGCGTTTCGTGTTCGTAGAGTGCCCACACTTCGCGTTAAGATCGATTTCGAGGACGAGGAGGACAGGCGGATAAAGGAAGGCGCTGAGACGCTGTTAAATTTAGCTGGAATTGAAACTAGGAAACGAACGAACTCCGAATGCAATTCAACGCCTAAACGAATACGTATTTATACCGAGGATGATTACGGTACGAATGAATACGAGAAGCCGACACAGTTTCGGCCGCGGCTGCTGCGAAAACGGCGAGACGCTAAGAAAATATCGAATAATAATCTAAATAATAATAATAACAACAATAACAATTTGACGCAAACAAATGATATAAAAATAAAAAAAGAAATTCAATTAAACCATTCAAGGTAATAAAGAACGATTCTCTGTTTTATAGTTAAAAATTTACGTATCAAAATATAGCTTCTATCTATATATACTACATACATACATATATCTATATAAATATAAAATAATAGTGAATTTGTTGTATAAGAGTACATATATTTTATTTTTATTTTGTTTTTATTGATAAATCCGTAGGACTGTTTTTTTTTTAATTCATCGATTATATATAAACCTAGTAATGATTTTTTGCGAGTATTTCTAATCAAAAAGAATATGAAAGAAATTGATAGTAAATTACTTTTTTCTTTGCTTAATTTTTATTATTACGACTTGAATTTTAAAATGAAAGAAGAAGAACATATATACCAAAAAAAATATGTTTGATTTGTTATAAGTTTGATCGTAAGGAAATTCCCAATTTCTTTTCTATTTGATTTCCACGCTCCGGTTTATTTATAAATAGAAAAGCAATTTATTCTAGTCTTTAACAAAATTGTGTACATATTTATTATAATGTCAAAGGTTGAATGTATAGAGAAGAATAACACGGTGCTTTTTTTATTTTCAATGATAATTGTGACTATAATATAGGGGATTTTCTTAGATCTGTCAGGGTTACGTTTTTTTATTATTAATTAACTATTGTCACGTGTTGATCGGTATATAGTTAAGGTTTATAATTAATTTTAATTTATTTTTTATTTTTTAAGCATAATAATTACATATTAGCTATCCATGAATTACAAAAAAGAATGAAAAAAATGACGCGGTTCAAAAAACAGTTCGTTCAATTTCGTTTGTTAGAGAGAAAAACGTATCTAGGCGTATACGAGAAAATATCTATTTTTGTATCGACTTCTTTTATATTATTAGATTTGTAATTTTTGGATACCTAAACATATTTATTTTTACTTCATTGCTAATTGTCGTTTTCCTTCACATCCTCAAAAAACGTTGACATATGAAAATTAAATTTTATCGCATGTTATTTGTTAGGATCTCAATGAGTATTTATTTGGTCGAGAAAAATCTATCTATTAAAATATACCGCATTTGTTGGAATGATCAAAATTATAGCTTGAAAAAGTCAATAGATTTATTTATCTATATGTATCTTTTTAGTTAGTTATCAATCAATCAATCAATTTATTATCTAATTAAGCAATAATCATTTCCATTGCATGATGATATCATTAATCACTTGAATTTTACAGTCAATGGAAAACGGTTTCATTTTTATTATTTTCAAGTTTTTAAGATATAATATTAAGCTAACTATATTTTTTCTATCACCCGTGATAACTGCTCTTCCTACATGTAAGAAATATTCATCTATTACTATTTAATTATGTTGAAATGAAAAAAAGAAAAAAGAAAAAATGAACAATCATTGGATGTTTTAGTTTAGTTAGACCCTTTTGTGATGGAAATTGTATTTTGAAATGTATTAGTAGTGTGAGAAAGTCTGATTACAGGGAATGACTCTATCTTACATTTTACATTTCTGAAGTGATTCTAAAAATTCTTAAAAGCAATACCATTTTGCCTCCATTATTATATTAGATCGTTCCGCTTTTTCTATTATGTACCTTTTCATGTATGTTATCATTTTGAAAAAGATAAAAAAGAGAATAACTTTTGTGCCAAAATAGCAACAACTTTTGTGTTTCAAGTTGCGCGCTAGGACATATGTTAGCTAGCTAGAATCTGTTTTATAGCTGTCTTCCACTTTTTATAAATACATACTTATTATATAATAATGTAAGATGAAACAATATTCTTAATAACCGTTTTCTCTTTGCGCATCATTTGTTTTCGTGTAACAAACTGTTCTTATTTGTATAAATGATGATTATGATGATGATGATGATGATGAAAAAGGCGTAAAATATCAAAGATGTAGCAATAAAATATATATTTTAAATTACGATTGTGAAAAATAAAAACTCTATGATGAAACAAAAAAAAAGTAACGAAAATGCAAATGTACTCTGTTGAGTTCTATTATTATAAAAGTGAAATAAAAAAAAATCAAATTATATATAAATATATTATATGAAAATATATATATTATATATGCTTGAAATTTTCAGCAAGCATTGTATCATTGACTTATTTCAAATAAAAAAATCTATGAAAAACGCTGCGGAATGCATTTTTGGTTGCCTAATGACGGCGGGCGTATTTAAAATCGTTGGAGGCCACTACTCACTCGACTTCTCTGTCTTGCTCGAACCGGTTTCTGATCTAGTATCTCTCTCCACCCGGCATCTTCCTAATAGACTCAAGAATGCGTCTGGTAGGAAAACAACATAAGTAAAGTTGCATCCGTGCAGACAAGTTATGTGCGCGTTCGGTACATGACTTTGCTTCTAAATTGTGAAAAAATCAACAATTTTCTATAACAGAATCGCGCTTTTCGTGTGTAGACAACGTTACATGTGCGCCTAGGATAATAAATTCACGTTGAAATGGGCCTTGCTAAGTGATTTTCATTCAAAAATAAAGAATAAAGCCAGTGATCTAAGAAGTTTACTTTAAGGTAAGGTTAGCTTAAATTTATTTACGTTTACTTTATTTCGAAAAGTCGATGATAAATGGGCCGCAATATCCCATCGCCATCGAAATAAATTCAAATTAAATGAGAAGATATCGGGTTAATGAAGTGTTTACGAAAATGTGTTGTCTACCTGGGAACGCGTAGTAGTAGAGATATGAACGTGGAACATGAATTTGATAATCTGAAGAGCTTTGTATGCCGGAGAGAGGTCGGACTCGATATTTTATTTCTTTGTGAAGAATCACCTGTAAGGCATAGCAGGCAATAAAAATATTACTCTATGCACCAACCAGCCAAGCGCAGGTTGCGCTGCAGGTTTGAATATTTTAAATATATCTACAACCTAACACAATAACTATATCTTGGAATATTTTATTCGTCACGTTGCTAATAAACATTTCATTTTTATTATACACGTTGTGTTGTGTGTTGCGAGCCGCGCCGCGTATATATGTACATATCTATATATATATATATGTGTGGCGTTTTTCGCATCTCGTAAAAACGTACAAATCTGCAATACAATATCCGCCTTTGTGCGATAACACATTCGGTTTGACGACTTTTTCGTTCTGTGTGTCGCGCTATATTATAACCAGCCAGCTAGCTAGATAGTTGATATAATAGCATTGATTCACAACGCTATAAAATGTTAATGTTGATGTAAATATTTGTATCGATAGAATTGTTATATGCATGTTGATATCACATATAAAAAAACATCTTGTAATATGTACATATAATAAATTCCCCCAAATTGGATGCATGATGGTGAATAACGAACTAGCTGAACGAACGAGAGAACGAGGCGCTTCTTGATTTTTTAATTGGCCTCCTCTACCTGTCGTACGTATTCAAATGGAATGCGTCGAGTCATTACCAGTTCATTTACGTGTCTTTAAATACTGGGAGGATGATATGATTTAGAAATTCAAATATTGTGTGTGTGGTGTAATAATGTGGTATAAGTAGTTGGGCGCGCGCTCGGTCCGGTGAAAAACGAGACTGTATACTACACATTCATCTGTATGCATCTACTATGAGAAGGAAAAATTAATGAAAGAGAATGGCGTTGTTGTGTACGCGTCGAGCCGACGTCATTTCATTAGATACCATAATAGGAAACATAAGTATGAGAGATTTAGGTAAGAGGTGGGCGATTAGAGCACGTGCTGTAACTTTTAAATACCACATATGGTCATTTAAATTTATCCGATAAGTATTTTAGGCGCGATGCCATAAAGACATCCATACGTGTATAGGACAACACACACACACACACACAATTCAGCTGCAATGCGCTCTAGATTATATTTTCGCTTACCTAAAATAAAAGAGAGATGATGTCTTTACTAATTATTCCCAACTATCGTACACCGAGTGAATATTCACCAGTACACTTAGCGTAATATTTTTGAAGACAGGATGTCGTGTGTGGGTATATTTAGTTGCGAGTGAAACGTATGTATAGTTAGTACATATATATAAAACAACTAAGAAAATGAATATTGTTTTGTGGTGTGCTACCACCGTACAACTCTATACAGTACACCATCGTACATTCGTCCTGTCATCGAGTGTTATGTAAATATTAAGGCGCTCTCTGAATTATACTTGAAACGTGTGGTAATTTGGTAACATGATTTGAGAGTAATAAAAATGCGCGAATACATTCGGTTTTGAATTACATTCCGGCAAGAATTCAGAGATGGAAACGAACGAACGAACGAGGCGACGACGAGTACAAAGGAAAGCGTTGCGAAACAATGCGAGAAATTGATACAACGCTAATAAAATAGGAATATAAAAAAATATACATACAACACATTAGATGATTTTTTATTTAACTATACATATACTCGCTTATATAGCGATCATATTATTACAAATTATATTCATTGTGTGGATTAACTACATACTAAAAGTTCTAAATACATACCTTAGTAAGCCAGTGGCTCTCAAACGCACACGTGTCATGGAATTACAATTCTGACTAAAACTATTTTATAGAATTTTGCCTTTTTTGGGGTAAAAAAATATATTACAAACACATTATAGTATATTAAAATCAAATTAATTATTAAATTATTGGTTCACAGACTCACCAATGTCGTGAAATTAAAATTTTGACTAAGATGTTATATTCGAAGTATACTAAAACATAAAATTTTATAGAATTTCATCTTCTTGGCTTCGATTTTGAGTAAAAAATGTGTGAAAATATGTTAGAAACTATTAAAGTCTAATTAATTGCTAAGTTATTGGTTCTCAAACTCACCAGGGATCTGAAATAAAAATTCTGATAAATTTTTCTATAGAATTTTATCTTTTTGACGTAAAAATATATTAAAAACACTATACAGTATATTAAGGTTTGATTAGTTATTAAATTATTGATTCTCAATTTCGTCTCACGTCGTGAAATTAATATTTTGGCCAAGACTTAAAATAATTCTAATTTGGGCCAAAAATGTACAAAAATACAATGCAAAAGCTTCGAAATAGAGTAAATTCTAATTAATTACGAATCTTTGTAACATCTAACGCTGTAAATAGTTTTTTTGATAACTAATAATTATTTTAAGAGTGAAAAGTATTGTAGTATATTTGCAGGATGAGAGAACACCGTTGAATTTATGTGTTTGTGTGTGCGCATTCTTGATAAACCAAGTAGAAAATATGAAATTTGTGTAATAAAAGCGCGTTTTTTTTTCGCTGTGAATTTGCGGCAAATGTGCATGAAATAACATAAGGCCGAAAATTAAAAATGCAACACGAAGGCGCACACGGGCAAACTAAAGCGGTAAATGTAATTGGCTTTGAACACTTTTATTATTACCTTAACGAACGATATTGCAATGAAAGCTGACTATAAGTGCGGATTTTTCACGGATTAGCGCGTTACGAATTTTTCTGCGCTGCACAACATATACATATATATATGTATGTATGTAAGAGCAACAATAATGCGACCGCAATGCAACAACAACAACAATAAAATGCGTTAGAAATTTAATTACAAGCAGCGTTTCATATTCATAAATGGGCCGTGGATCGCGCACGCAGACAATGGAGAAATTCCCACACCGAAAATGGAACCACCCTATAGTAATAAATAATCGTCGTAGTTGTTATCTTATCGAACTTTTTAACGAAAACATGAAATATGTACGAATATATTACAAATTTTATTGAAGACATAGATTTTATGGAGCTAAATTAATTCTAGATCAAAAGAAAAGCCTTAATTGTTTCTAATGAAAATTGTTGCCTTTCTATATTTAATGTCTCTAATTGACAAAAGGCTTAGTAATCTTATTCATTTTTTAACACATATCTAAATGAAATATGAGAATGGTGTAAATTTTAATCTAAAAAAGCTCTCTAAAACTAATTCTACATCAAAAGAAACACCATCAATCGCCTAATACTTTGTGACCTAAAAAATTAATAGATTTTCACGTGTTTTTAATGACAATTGATGTTGTTCCATATGCTGACAAAATACTTAGCATTCTTACTCAATTTTGAACAAAGACCCACCTAAATATATAGTAAAATGAGAATTGTGTAAATTTTACGCTTAAAAGCTCTCATATTCATAGATGACTGTGATCTATGCAAAATTTCAATGTTGTCTTTGTAGCTGTATTTTTTGCAACTTGTTACCAACATATTTAACATGTAGACGACAAACTACTTAACAATCTTATTCAATTTTTAACAAAAATATGAAAATGGTGTAAAAAAGTTCTTATATTCATCGGTGCAAAATTTCAATGATGTCTTTGTATACGAGCATACTTAACAATTCAATAAAGAATAAAGAATTATAAATATTCTGCAGTAGAAAACGGTTTCATATTTGTGGCCTGGCCGCCGCAAACAATGACCGGATAAATTCCCACACACAAAACATAGAAAATAAACCACCCCTCAATTCTATCGGGCGTCTAATCGTTCGGTGGCGATCGCATTAGGCGCTCCTAATCGCTATGCCCTCCGTTCACCATCACCGATCGTATACAAAAAACACAACACAACAAATAGCCGTGTAGTA
>JARJDW010014983.1:0-24865 GCA_030264715.1 Adinopsis sp. GC000173 | reverse complement strand
AATTCCTTGATTCTTGTAATTGCAAAAAGTCCGTTCAGTAGTTGTTACTAAATTTAAATTCATATGCGTATATAGTAAAAACACTAAGATTATTAGGATGCTAATTAGAATTTGACGCTATTGTTTGCAGCAAATGTTGATTAATACCGAAAATGTATGCGGCGAGATTATTATCAAACCATTCCCCATTCTTATTCGAAATAATATTTATATGATTTATCATCACTCGCATGAAAATGGTTTTGAAATTATTGAGGTTGGATTGCAATTGCAGTATTTCACTTTACTTCGCGCGTGCTCTCTCTCTCTCGCTATGTTTGTTTTTACTTACCACATTTCTAGCATACTATTACCTAAAACTAATCATCATCAAGCGGAAACTAACAAATTTTGTGTTTACCGAGCATGGAATGGAAAATTCTAGCGGTTTTAAAAACAAATACATATCGTACGAGTTGCGCTAACGCATTTTCGTATTGTTGTTTGAAATTCGTAAAATAATCCGCTTAGTTAGCGAAAAATATTGTATGTGTGTGTGTGTGTGTGTGCTATCGTCCATCGATAAATAGTGCACCAACAAAAGAAAACTATAATTAATTTTTATGCTGCTTTACATAGAAATTGCCGTTTGAGTGCTTATTTATAATTTAATCATGCAATAATCTTATCAGCTTATTTACCATAACTATAAACGAAAATAGTGTTTTTAGTTTAGCTAAAAATTCACATTGAATGTGTTTTGTTTAAAACGGTGGAGCCAGGCGGATGGGGGAGGAGAAGGGTGTGGGTCGTCGAGGCGTTATCGCATTATATTTTTTCCTGCAGCGTGCGCACGCTGCGTTTATATTAATATTTAGAAACTAGTTAATGATTCGCTCATTATCTAACATCATTAAATTTGATTATGGTTTTTAAGCGCGCTGCTGCTGCTACTACTGCCACCGCCGTCGTCGCTATATATGCGGCCGCAGAAAAAAAGCACCTAATTATTTTTTATACCTCGCTGATGGCGATGGCGCACCACCAGCCTCAGCCATGGATAAATATTATCCGAAATTTCAAATTAAAAATGCTTTTGCCTCGCAAATATTTACTATATCTATATATATATTTTCTGCCATGATTAAACACGCGGGTTAGGTATAATTTAGACCGAAATTTAACGAACAAAAACGTCTTTTAATTATAATTATTATCGTAATTATAATGTTGTAAATGAAAGTAATTTTAATTATAAAGCGCTTTATTGTTTTAGACGCATTGTGAGAAGGAAATGTTCAATTTTACACATTGTGAAATTACAAAATTCCTAATTTTATTTAATTGTTGTTAAATAAACGTGTCGCCGAGACTGACAATCATCGCACAATGTCATAAAATTATCCGCTTTTCATTCATTCATTCTCTGTCTAAGCCTATAACAAAAAACATTTTCTACTTACACATTTAGAAAATCAAACCGAAAAATAAGTTGTGATACTTTGGCATCTTTTTCATTGTTATATTTTGAATTTGGAATGGATTAGCTTTAACTTTTGTGTAATTTATAAGACAAAGGTTCTCTGGACTTAAATTAACTAAAAAATTTTAGTTTTATTTCATATTTAAGCAATTTTCTGCAAATTTTTGTAATAAAATTATAAAAGTTTTGTTGTTTCTAGCAATTTTAAGTAAAAATTGTAAGTAAATTATATAAAAATTTGCTGAACATTCTTGATTTTTGTGTAAATTGTAAGATACAAGTTTACAGGACTGAAATTTATTGGAAAATTGTAATTTTATTTCATATTTAAACAATTTTCTTAAATTTTTTGCAACACTATTGTTGTTTCCGGCAATTTTGAGTAAAGGTTATGAATAAATTATATAAAAAAATATAAAAGTTTGCGGAAAATATTCAAAATGAACATTCTTTAATGCATAATATTACAAAACGCTAATATTTTTCATTCTGTCTTTGTTTTTTGTGCGATTTTTAAAGAGAAATTTATAAAAATAACAATTTGACATTGTTTGTTGAATTTTTACGATTAATTTACTATGGAATACAAAAATACTTGTAGATTTTCACATTTTGGCAATTTTATTTAAGTTTTTGTAATAAAACTATAAAATTATTATTGTTTTTAGCGATTTGAAGAGAAAATTGTACGTAACTTTTACAAAAAAATATAAAATAATTCGATAAATCTTCAAAATGATACCTTGACATAATAATATGACAAAACCTTAACATCTTTCATTCTTTAATTGTTTTTTAGCAATTTCTGTGTAATTTTTAAGAGAAATTGATTTAAAATTGTAAATTTTATCTATAAAATTTTTGTCATTGATTTATTTTAAAATGTTTGCAAATTGAAAAAAATCTCATAGATAGTGAGCAACATTTTCATTACAATTGAGCAATACATTTTCATTAAATTCGCAAGACGAAATTTTTCACAATTTACGCCCCGCTAAAACCACCACGGTATAAATTTGATCCGAGAGAGCGACAATTACCATCGCGTTAATGCAAAATAATCGTAATGACAGAGTGTCGCATTATCTTATATGCGTGTACGTATACCTCTCTCTCCACTATACTACCACGCATTTTGCGTGAAAATTTGCAGTAATTAGTATGATATTGTAGCAGCTCGACAAGATAAACAAAAGCGATATTTTCGCCGACCGGCTACAAGTTAATTTAATGTGCGCCGAGACGCTGCAACAACTATTTTAGAGAGGTCTTTGAAAAGTTTTCCAGGCTGCACCACTACTACTACCACTAGCAGCAGCAGCAGTATAGCGACGGCATCTCTCTCGCCTTCTTCTCCCTCATTACGTTATAAATAAATTGTCTTAAGAAGCGAAATTTAATTAACAAAACTTTAACGTTCGTATTACCCACGTTATTAGCACGCTATCATATTGTAAGCATTTTCCACCGCGCTCTCGCACCTCCCCTCGCATATATTGTTACTTGTAGTAGTCGTAGCAGCAACAGCAACAACAAGACGATTTTTCAACGCACACACAAAAAAGTTTATCGATTGCACAAAATGAATACATATATATATATGTGTGCACTATACATATATAACGTAATGGCGAAATAAAAAAGCTTTTGCTTTGCATTTTTTTTATATGTTGTATGCGGGTTGTTAGTGGTGCCTATATAAAATCAATTTGTATTACAAAACGTACCAGAATAACCTCGTCATATTTATCATTATGCACGCTTTATTAAATTTCAAAAAGAAATGTGCTTTGTGCGCCCCTTATCAGGATTTATATAAATCTTTGAGTTTATCAAGCAAGTCCTTTTCAAAAAAGAAAAAAAAATCTGTGTATGTGTGTGTGTGTGTTGTTATTCGCGGCGTCGTTTCTTTAACACAACAGAAAACTGCTTTAGCGTTTTCGTTCGTTTTTTTCCTTCCGTTATTGTTATTATGCAATATTCCACGTTGTTTTCTTAATACATATTGACATTTATTATAGACGTGTGTGTGTGTATGTGTGTGCGAATGAATATGGTAAGGTAACAACAGTGCGGCGCGTATCTTTTATGTTATATGTTTTTATGTGTATATATGTTGCATATCATAAAAAGGTTTTTATCTGTGGAAAATGGAAGATAACCTTTTTAAATAGTGAAATGGGGTTTTAGAATACTTTCAGTGTGAATATGAGAACCTTTTTAGATAAAGTAAAATTGCTAAATCACAAATGAAAATTTAATTTCAGATTAGATTTACTACTATTTGCGCGTTTTGCTATAAATTCGACGCGATAACATTAATTTAGGCGTTAAAAATACAAACTGAATAATGCCTAATGGTTTGCTTGCAAAAGAAACTCATAATTTTTGAAAAACCAACATTAGAAACGTAATTATAATATGAATTGTGTTATTGATTTACAGGGACCATCATAAACATTACTATAAATAGTGTCTTAACACAATAAACAAATTATTTCATTAATTTCAGATTAGATTTGTTCATTTTACAAGAAATTCGATGCGATAGTATAAATTTCATCGCATTTTGAGGTTCAAAATATACAAATTTAGTAAAATTCACAGATTTTCTTGCAAAAGAAACTCCGAAACTACAAAAAAATGTTTAAATTTTAACAAATTTTAGTGTGGATTGAGCTAATAATTTACAGGATATCATAAACATCATTGTAGATAAGACATCAACACAATTAAAACTAATTTTAATTTTAGATTATGAGATGCAAAAAATAAAATTCACGAGTTTCCTTGCAAAAATAGTCCAAAACCACTACAAAAATATTTAAAAATTACATCATTTTTTAGTTTCAGATTAGATTTACTAGTATTTTTGCGTTTCATAATCAATTTGACTCAATAACATTAATTTGTTTTCACTATATAATGCAAAAAATATAAACGTAATAAAATTTATAGGTTTTTTTTATAAAAGAAACTCGACTACAACAAAAAACCGTTAAAAATTACAAATTTGCAATATTCGTTCAGTTATTGATTTGTCAGGGTATCATAAACATCACTGTAGACAAGGCATTGACACAATCAAAACAAATTTTTTTTCGATTGTGTGTGTTTTTGATGTATGTCGTTATTTGTTTTTACAGATTTATTTTCATCTAAAAATATATTTTCCGGATTTGCCTCTTGGTGAGAAATACATGTAGGTGTATACCTAGCTATTTTTAGGAATAAAATCATAATTGTAGACACCCACGTTTTGAAAATATGTATTTAATGAGAAAAAGACTTGAAATGGAGTAGGAAGCTAATTACATTTCTATCTAGAATCAATTATATACTTTTCAGTGGTTAAAATAAGAAAAAAAAAATTATAGATATTAGTTTTTAGAGAAATTTCTTTAAACATTGATACAAAAAGATGAGAGTTGCAAATACTGAAAGCTTGAGAGAGTAGGAAATTAAATAATTACATGTACTTTTATAATATATTATTTATAGATGTTTAGAGGAATTAGTTTTCAGAAAAAAAATTGTTATCATATTTTTTCATATTTAAAGAAAGAACAAAACGTGAGGCAATTTATACTTAGACAATGACACAATGAAAATTATAAATGGAAATACTGAAAGCTAGATAAAATTATTATGAAAGTGTAAAATTATAAAATCAAATTATTATCTCTATATTTTACGAGCTTATTTTCGGCATTCATTTTGTATATTCTATTATTTTACTATTTAATCCCGTATTTTTTATACAATGATTATGAAAATATTATATTTCCATAATAATTTAAAATGCATCAATTCTGTTTATAAATTTATTTAAGCCATATCAAAATAATACTATTTTTATCTTTTAATGCATCAAAAAATATCGGAAAATTTTAATACATTCATATATATTTATTTATAAATAATATCAACTAATTATAGGGGCGTATTAAATTTTTAATTAGCTTGCTGCTCGCGTAGCAGCTCGAATGTGCGAATTATTAAAAGTTAAAACATATTATTCGTTTATTTAAGTAGCTTGAAATTACTATTTCATATTTTATGATCCTGTTAGCGCAACCACCGCCACACTACCACCACCAAGTTGCTGCGCGCTGAAAATGAGAAGTAATCTTCTCTATCAATGTGCTTTTAGATTGTCTCGATGCGCCGTATAATAATAAACGACATTTTATTGATAATTTTCCAAACCGGCATCGATTGCCGCGCTAATAATGTCATTTTTTCTCATCAACAAGTTGCAGCAGTGGTGGAAATTTCGAAGCGACGCCACCGCCGCCGCCGTCGTCGACGCGTCATGGGATAATTGAATATGAAAAATATACCTATATATATAGTCGAATTAATAACGCAGCCATTTCGATTATCTTCTCGTTGACCTTCAAAATTGCTTATTTAGTCAATTAGTGGGTTAATGCTTTAATCAGCCCGGTTCAATTAAACCTACCCCAATAATTAAATTAATTTTATCATCATCGCACGTTCGTGCATTGAAAGAAATTTGCAGCTAAAAGCCATTCCCATTATATTACAATATTACGAACGAAAATTTTTTTGTAATCGAAATCAAAATAGTTTTAAACTACCCAGGGAGCTAATTAAAAATTAATAATTGAATTTGAAGAGTGATTGATATAAATACTAACTTGCTAAATGTTATACGTCACTTGTTTTTAGCGTTTAATTAAAAGTGTACGTCGACGGTAAAAGTTAGATTATTTCAAATTCGTTTTTAATCTTGGCTTGCGGTTAAATTTTAAATCTTTCGTTTTATATAAAAATGCGTTGGGTTTTTCTAAAAACGAAAAAAATGTTATATATATAGTTATATAAACGCCTTTTTTCGCCTGAAAGCTAAATTCTCGTGGGATTTTCGAAGGGAATTGCTTGAGACGCAGGTTGACCTCTGCTCACTGTCACCGTCAATATTACTAACACATTTCTTCCACCACCGACTGTCAATATAAGCTAGCGCAAGATTGTACACAATTTCCTCCGTCCTGTCCTCCCCCTTTACCACCGTCGTTGTCGTCCTAACACCGCGCCACCGAAATTCGCATGGGAATGTCGGCGCTGGACTTTTCCCGTATTTTCTACGTATGTACGATACGAGCGAGCGCACCGTTGGAATGCAATTTTATTGCATTGAAAATTGTCATGTTCTATATATATATTGTGTGTGTGTGTACATGTCGCTGAAAGTACGAATTAGAGTAGTTATTGTGGTTAGTAAACATTCAGATTTTGCGGCAAGTCCCACGGCGTGCATGCTCATTTCCACAGCAAATATAAAACGTTGCTAAATATGCTTTGTTTGAAGTTTGTTAGTATTGCATTGCATCGCAATTCTTTTTTACATAATTTTATTTTTATTATCCATCCAATTCAATTTTTGAAGTGCGAGAAAATAACTACATATATTCAGAGCAGTGTTTTCCAACGTGAGGGCACAAAAGGACAAGTCGACTAATAAAGGAGTACAATAGGAAAATATACAGTGTGTCTCCATATCGACTTCATTGTATTTGAAACACAGATAATTATTTTTTATTAATTTATAGAGAATACCTTTATCTCTGGTAAATATGAAATGATAAAATACTGATTATATCAAAGTGATCCGATAATTGTGAAATTTGGCAATAATTTCATATTTTGTACAACTTCTCTAAATACCATTATGTTTGAAATTCATTTCACATCAGACTTGGCGGGATCCCAAAACTTTAAAACTAGATTCCAAAATATTTGATCCAATGTACCTGTAGTGCAGTCGATCTGAGGATACACTATTAACTATTCAAATTAGTTTTTAGTATATCCACCGACATTCTTATACATTTATTTTTGGGATAGATTTTTCTTTGCGTTGGGAAATTTTTGACTTTCTTTTTCTTTGATTTTCCGCATTTTCCATAAAAGCATTCATATATTTTTATCAAAATTGTTGGTAAAACGAGAAGAACAAATGTGATGAAAAATGCCGAAAGATCAAAGAAGAAAATCGCAAAGAAAAATCTATTCCAAAATTAAACGTTTAAGAATTTCCGTGGAGATACTAAAAAAATAATTTGAATAGTTTATATATTTTCCTATATATCTTTCTAAATAAAATACGCTGCGTACACACGCAGTGATTCCAACACTCGAATGGGGGAATATATGAAATTTGGAAGAACAGAATTGGGGCACATCACAAAATAGAGATGTAGCGTTTTAACCTTGTTTTTTTCCTTTAAATCCCATACGCGACGTGCCTTCAACTTGATATTAATCAAGAATAAAATAAAAAAAAAGAGCGCAGCACAGGAAGAAATAGTAAAATTGGATTGAATGTTATATGTCTAGTTGTGTATGTGTGTATGTTGTAACATTTCCCCTTCGTACTCCCAGTTGACGTTAAGCCCATTTTGTGTTCATTTAGTTCAATCACGGCCTCGGAACTTTATGCCCTGGAGATATTAGTTTGGCATGTACTATATATACCCACACACACACATACACACACACTCACACACACAAGTATTTTTTTCGCTGCTTTTACTTTGCGTCCTGCGAACGCAACGTACATGAAGTGAAAAATGGTGTTAGGAATAAGTTGAGATTTCACTCGAGTGGCGATCCGATTTATTTTTCCTCAACATTTTTACACTCGATTCGCGCGCGCACTCATACATTTTTTCTGCCGTTCACATCGCCGACAGATGGCACCGCAAACGACAGCAAAATTGGCAGATTAAATTACATACAAAACAGACAATAACGAAAAAGCCAATACGAAAATGATAATTTTATATATATAGACTACACGTATACGATGCAACTAAAACTAGTTTTAATTAAATTTCAACACACACACACATAGATATATTAATTGGAAATTTTAATAAAGAATTATGCAATTTATATTGCAGTTTTATGAATATTGGGTTGCATATTCGATTAATATCATATTAACCTCAAAATTTTATTTTCATAAAATATTTATGCAAAGTACACTATAGAAGCATTACTAATTCTATTAAAATTGCATTTACTCATAATTCATGAATATTAATTAATTCAATGATGTTATAAATTTTGCAAAAACACATTTTGTTATTTTTACTTAAATATTTTATTATCTATGCATAGATTAAAATTTACATTCCATTATAGTTTGGTATAGTATGGATTTTGACAACAACAAAAAAAGTGGTGTTGTTAAAATTTATATAGCAATAATAATTTGGCCATTTAGCGTTTTTCATTTTTTTTTTATTATCGGAAAAGCGATTTTTTATCATCATCATCAAGCGAAAAGAAAAATCTAATTAATTTTACGTCTAAAAACGACCAATGCGACATAAACATTTTAATGATTTGTTTGTTTTTTAATTAAAATTATTTAATCGAATACGAAAAATTTTAATGAATACAGTGTTTTAATTAGCTGTAAAACTCCTTGTATTTTTTTCGGGGCAGTTAATAAACACGTATAAGACGCTTAAATTTATTTTGCAAGCAATTAAAGAATCGCTCGTATATTTTTCTCGTTCCTGCCTTTTTTTTCTCTCGTATTCGTCGTCTCGTCGTCTTCTTGCTGTTGTGTTCAAACGGCGCGCACTTCAACATGACGTGCTCAACTAAAATTTAATTAAGTCGAAACGTCTTTCTGCTGGAAAATAAATGTGCTGGTGCGGTGGGTAGCAGGTGTCTTGTTGGGTATAAACGATGAGTCGAACTGGGTAGGACGTTACTGACTGACCCCTTACTTACTGCGGCTAACTTCTCTCGACGCTACGCCGCTCGCCTGCTCGCAAAACTACTGCGAGAGACGAACAAACTCCATTAACAAGAACGTAAAGAAGTTGGCGCGCGTGAAGTTAGGCGGGCCGATTCCGCTGGGACCACGTTCAAATCCACTGACTTTTAAAATTGCAGACCTTTTTTGCCGCATCGCTCTATCTCTCACCGCCGCCACGTTGTTGTTGTTGTTGCTGCTTGCTTGCTTGCTTGCTGTTGCTGCCGCCGCCGCCGGATAATAAAAATACGTAGCACGTCAGTAAAATCACAAACATATTCATCATAATTCATTTTTTTTCTGTTCTCTCGCCGCCCGATATCAACTTGTTTTCCAGTCGACGATGGTTAAAAATCGAGTTTGAAGCGCGCGAAGAGCACTCCGGGACAAATAAGCGTTGTGGCGTTGGAAAAAAAGGGCTCTTGTGGGTTGGACACTTGAAGAAAACTTTCAAAATTGACTTCTTTTATGTTTTCATTCCTGCGAAATGTCGGTGTTATTATTTCGTCGTTGGCAGCATAGCGATGTGTGTGTGTGTGTGTGTTGTGTATAAAAACTTCCATCAATCCAACAGGCACGAAGTCAAGGGAAGGCAAAAAAGCCGGTGAAGTGTTGCGCTGAGTGTGTGCGGAAAAGTGGACGAGGAAGAGCCAGAAAGTGTCATCGTTTCTTTTTTTTTATTTAAAAAAAACTTTCCACATTCTTGTGTATATATGTATCGATTCAAAGTTTTTACGATTTTTTTCTTCCCGTTTCGCGCTGTTGTGTTGCTGCGCTATAGATTAATGGATTCGTTTATGTTTTTCCTCCACAGTACACAATATATAACATCACCACCACCACCACCACTACCACCAACCGCCACGATAGCCGCAACTCGAACTCGAACAATATTTATTTTCAATATTAAAGCGCGCTTTTTATGTCGCTATAAACTTTCGCAAAAGCATTAGCCCCAATAAACACACACGTACACACCCACACACACACCAACAGCATTACGATTATTATCGATTCTGACACTTCATTCTAAACAAATTCAATTTTCTCTAATTGATTTGTTGGATTTTACGGCGGGCATACTCTCTTTTTTTTCTTTCCGCCATACCAAACACAAACCGATAGCGACAGTCTAAAGTTACTTTTCGCTAAAATTAAATCGCATTAAATATGTATTGGCGTATGATATTTTTAGAATATTTCGCTGAACCATTCAGGAGGTATTTTTAAACATTGTCAGAATATATTCCAAGCCACATATAGAAATTAATCACTTTTAATGCAAAGCAAACAAGTAAATGCAATTTTAATTTTTAATTGACAATGGAGATGAAAAGATTAATTGGACGTGAATATTAGAAAAACAAAAATAAAAACTATATGTTGGCTCTATAACGTTTATTGTCAGTGACTTCTTGCAACTAGGATAGCAAATTTTTAATGATGAATTTGGGGTTTTTGCTTTTCAATATTGTATTTAGGAGCACTATATAAAGACAAGCACGATTCAAAATGAGAGTTGTTATTCTTACATACAGATGTTATACTCCGAAAGCAAATTTATAGAACTAAGAACCTGGAATTTGACTGTATACTTTGAATCAAGTTCTAACTACTATGACGCCGTTAAGAACCTTGGACTTCTACGATCTGCTCCAAAACGCAAGTATGCTGCATTTAACTGATCGCGGTTCTTTGTCATACTTAATGGCCCAGAGGAAGTTGATTTAATGGTGCCTAGACTTATTGGGTTGTTTCTCAAAAAACGGTGACACGTAGTAATCCAGAGGTTTTGGGCCCTAACTGTTTGGAGCCCATTAGTTGATGAGGTTTTAACAGCATACGCGTGCTTTAGGACGAAAAGCAAGCAGAGCATAAAGGTCTAAGGTGGCTATATAGAATAAAAGTTTTCAGTAAAAAAATGTTGTCCAGATTTTAACTGTACACCTTGCATATTTCGTATATTGTTTGTATTTTTGTATTTTTGTATTTGAATCTTATATTATAAAGACATTGATGATTTATAAGAAATCTGAATTTGACTTGCCAATCAATATTCATAGGCTCAAAATAATAAAAAAAGAGTTTTATAGAAGAAAAATGATATCTTGGATGAAATAGATGGTGTTTTTTGCCAGTCTGGGTTTAAATGTATTGTATCGAGTAAATAATATAAAGTGGGAGGCGATGTAATTGTGATATGCAAAACACTTTCATCCAATCCAATCTTGAAACTAAATGGCGTGTAGGAAATATGACATTGTTTTGGTAAATTGAAGTGACCCTTAACGTTTGCTTCGTGCACCCACTTAAAGATTTTCGTTTAACATACTTGTAATATCATTGAAACGAAAACTAATACCTTTAACATGCTGGCGGCGTGACGGAGGGGGTGAAAGGCGAAACCCGTTCTTGTTGTTGCTAAGCTACACACGTTACGACAGTGTGCGGGAAAAAAAATTTAATTTAGTGAAAATGGCATTCTTCCGTTGCACTGGAGAGAAACTACTAACATAATTTTCCATTAAGTTTTTCTATTATACAAAGAATGCAAAAGGGAAATAGGAGGAAGATGGTTTGGATGCAATTTTTAACTTAGCAAATAAATGAATCCTATATCAGGAAATAAGTTTAAATATGATTAAACGAAGCAGCCGAACAAAGAATTGCTTTCATGTATTGTTACATCTTAAAACTAAATTCCATTTCAATTATATTATTATATCATAGTCGGTCAGTCAGTCAATCTCTAAATTGTAATTGCTTTATGCTTCATGTTACTCAATTCCTATTCATTCCATCTATTTTTTTATTATAATCATACAGTCAAATAAGTACGTTGCGAATTTGATATTTGCTCGATTGGAATTCTTTTTTGCTCCGCGCCAACTGGTTCGATATGAAAATGTTCCATTAATAATGTATTATGCAATTATCATAAAATAAGTTTAAACAATGAAATACAATTTGTGCATTAAAATTGTATAATTATACATTGCAGATTTCAAACAGTTTTATTACATAACCAAATTATACAATATGCCAATTCAATTCAGCGAACTATATATACATATATATTTTTTTTTCGGAGGAAAATACGGCGCAATAAAATATTGATTATTGATAAACAATTTTTGCTATACATATGCAATGGAATGAACAAACAGAGAACATCGAATTCGGCACGAAATTTTTGGTATAGGTATAATTGAATGAAAATTAATTGCCGAGCATAAAAAATCCAATTCCGGTACTTTTAACAAATAGCGAACGAACGAAATATGAAAAAAGGCACGTTTTTCGCACATTTCTAACTAATTAAATATTAAATAATCAAATTGGCACGCTTTTTTATTCGTGCGATACTTACCGGAGTGATGGTGCATCATTTCAATTGTTGGCGTATAATTGAATAAAAATTAATTGTCCACTATCAGAAAGGACCAATTAAATAAATATACGTTCAATGATTAAAAGTTTTATTTACATTGCTGGATAATTTTTAAGATTTTGCAAACTAATCGCGTTTCTTGGTCATAAATAACGGCCAATGGCTTGTCTCTCGAAGACTTTAGGCTGAGAACATACTGATGCGTCAAACATCGAGCAAAGAAATTCTGCAAGGTAGTAAGGGTGGTTCAAGACGTGCTGGGTTTTAAGCCAACTTTGGAATTCCAAAAGTTTATTGCGCTGCCTTAAGAACAAGCACGTCTCTAATTACCCTTCAAACCGAACAGAACTTTGTTGCTCGATTCTTAACGCTTCGCTATGTTCTCACCCTTAGGTTTCTGACTAAACACCAATAAGACAAAATTTTGGGCTCGTAGGAGTGGTTGAAGATGTGCTTGGTTTTAAAGCCAACTTTGGAATTCCGAAAATTTATTGCGCTGCCTTACGAACAAGCACATCTCTAATTACCCTTCAAACCGAACAGAACTTTGTTGCTCGATTCTTAACGCCTCACTATGTTCTCAGCCGTAGGTTTCTGACTTAATACCAATAAGACAAAATTCTGGGAGGTAGTACGGGTAGTTAAAGATGTGCTTGGTTTTAAGCCAACTTTGGAGTTCCAAAAGTTTATTGCGCTGTCTTAAGAACAAGCACATTTCTAAGTACCCTTCAAACCTAACAGAACTTTTTTGCTTGATTCTTGACGCCTTACTATGTTCTCAGCTTTAGGTTTCTAACTGAATACCAATAAGACAATTTATTGCGCTGCTTTAAAGCCGAGCACATCTCTAACTACCGCTCTCACCTAACGGAACTTTTCAACTAATAAAATATTTAATATTCAAATTGGTGCCCGTTTTTATTCGTTATACTTGCTCGAATAGTGCATGATTTCAATTGTTGGCGTATATAATTGAATAAAAATTAATTGTCGACTATCAAAAAGAGACCAATCGCTCTTCATCCAATAAAATAAATATTATACGTCCAATGATGGGAAAGTTTTATTTATACTGCTAGATAATTTTTAAGTTTTTACGAGGCCGTAAAACAAGTGCGCATTTTCAAATCCGGAAAAAATTGGCGCTAATAAAATGATTGTACGAGTTGGGTGAGTGCGGGTGATAAAATTAGAAACTAAAAAAGAAGCGTCGGAGTAGGTATATAGGTAGTACAAGAACTTTTCAGCATAAAAACTAATGGCCACATGGCAATTTCCGAGCGATAAAAATTAATAACGCGCCCATCGACAAAAAATCCATCTAATTAATAATAGAAAGACCGGTGCGTTATTATTTTATTATTAAAATTGAATGTCCATATTGTTGGAGGTTAAGTGCAGTCTTCAAAAACTTAAGTGGAAGTTTTCTTTACGAACCTTGCAGAGTTTTATATTTTATAGTCGCGCAGATTTTATGTACAAGCACCTAATGCACTCTTTTCATTCCACGAACAGCTATTTCATACATATACAGGGTGTTTACACAACTAATTGTTTGCATTCCAAAATGGATCGTGGCGCGGCGACGGTGGGGACAACAATCGTTCAGCGCATTGTATTATTGCGGTTGGAAAAAATGTATGCATTAAACGGGGCGATGTTCGAACAATGGCGTTTTGTTGTACGCATTTAAATAAAGTCAACACGAAGCGGAATGCAAAAAAAAATCTATATATGTAGTAGAGAGAAAATATCAAAATGTTTGAATTTATTTATATCGTTCATATATGTATGTGTGTGTATGGCCATACGCATTGTGGCAGTGGGGGGATGCATGGTTTTTCTCTTTATTTTTCCATATTTATAGCATAATATTCTTCTCGTTTATTTCATCCGCTTGCTATATTATTATTTCATAATTTATTATTATTTTATCGTCCTAAAACGTACATATAAAATTTAATTGGTTTCATATTTCTCAATAAAAATGTAGCTCATGCGATGGAACGAGAAGGAGCGAATATTGCACAGATTTATTTTTATTATTATAACGTTTGGCAGCGTTTTCTCTACATCTAATTACAATAAAATTTTGAATAATTGATTAATTTTCTGCTCAATAATGACGCATAAAATCGGGCAATTTGGAATACAATCAAAAACGTTTCTACGGATTAACGAAACTAATTTTGTTTGCCAACATATTTTTTTATATAGCCGGATATAAATGTTGAATTTTTTCGTTAAAATTTCGGATGAATAATTTTAAGCTATTTGTGTTTATAATGTCAGTAATGGTATTGTCATAATTCAAAAAATTGGGTTTAAAAAATGAAGTATACTAGTGTGAAAAAAACATTCCCTAATGCTCTTAAAGAAAATCACGTGTCCAAGAAATTTTTAGATCACAATTTTCATATGACAGTGTAAATACGAATGTGATTATAGTTTTAGTTGAATGACTAAGCTTTAGGATTTATATGATTTTTTGAAATTCAATTCCTGGAAATTCTTAACTTTTACGATATGCTCGAAAGTAGTGATATGATGATCACTTCACTTCGATTGGATATTTTGCTATTTCGCTAATTGTATGATTATCATTTTTATTATAGTCAGTAACTTTTTACTAATTAGTTCGCAAATTCTCAATATTTAGATCCCTAAGAGAAAGGAAGATGTACTTTAATGATATAAATGTACAAACAATTTTGCCTTCTTATGTCAAATTTTAATGGCAAAGAAGAGGAAAATTAAAATTTGTTATGATTTACTATTTAGTTAGCAAATTTTTAATATTAAATCTCTAAGGGAAAGGAATATGTTCTTTTATGGTATAAAACCAAAAACGGTTTTTAACTTTTGATGTCAAATTTTAATGGATAATTAAAATTCATTAAAAGCTATCATTCTTTTCACAATCAATACTCCAATCTCTAATAATGAATAAATATGTCCTAAAAATTTGAGAAGCGAAATGTAAACTTGTCTGATTAGATTACATATAAAACTATTTGATTTTGCTACTTTTCGAACTTATATATACGTCAGCCAGTTCGAATTTCATTTGATCCATCGAAGTAGAAGAAATCATACTGCCATTAAAAGCGGTGAAAGTTCGCTTGACAAAGTGCAATCGGTGTGACTCAAACGACAATTTAGAAAACTAGGTGGAAAGGAATAAACTTTGATGAGTTGAAAAATATTTTCTATACAATTGTACTTGTTTTATCTACAATCTCTATACCAACATTTTTACTACAAACGCGTCTAATCACTACAATGATTTAATCAAGACTAAGATGAAGTAAAAACATCTTAATTATTATTAAAAATGTGAGTTGGGAGAATAATTTACCACCGAAATTAGGTACTAAAAGTGCTTGACAAAGTATAATAGGTGTGATTTTAATGAAAATTTAGAAAACTAGGTAAAAAAGAATAAATTTTGATGAGTTAAAAATATTTTCACTACAAAAGTCTAATCAACTACAATGATTTAATCAAGACTGAGATGAGATTAAAACATCCTAATTATTATTAAAAATGTAACTTTGGAGCATAATTTACCCCCGAAATTAGGTGTTAAAAGGGTTACGCATACTTTATGTCTTGATGATTTTAAATCATAGCGCTTGATGATAATCGAATAATAAATAATTAAGTATGATGTTTGATTGGGGAGTTGTTGACAACAAATTATGCAACTTAATGAATGAATGAATGTGCATCGAATTAAAAAAACATTGAATCAAACACCCGTTTGACCCATTTTCCAAACTATTGCGTTTTCGAACTTGTTTTCATCTGATGCAAAATTCAAGCGCGATGCGACGCTGTCACCAAACTAAATTCATACACCGGCTCAAAGTTGCAGTTATCGAGCCCCGAGCCGCGGACGTCGAATGGCATTGTGCAAATTTGAATGTCGATCCCATCGACAATTTGAGCGTCATAACAGTAAATTATAAAAGACGTACGTGTACACATCAATGAGAGCAAGTCGGAAACAACAAACTGCAATAAATCAAACAATTTGCTACGAATTTACTCTGGCAGGGGCTGCTTGGTTCGACGCACACCAACCTACATCCACACGCACACACACGTCCAATGATAGATCACGTAGACGCGCGTGCCGCTAGAGGGCAGCGCAACAGCTTCTCCCGAAAATAAACTCATGACAGGTTGACGTTAAAACAAAATAAAGGTGGCAATTTACACACATCGAGGGCAAATAGTTGCAATAATCACGCACCATATCGTTCGATTGCTTAATATTATTGACATGCAATTTTCCTTATTTCGATGGAAGGAAAAGCGCACGCTGCTGCTCAAGATGTGTGCGCCTGTATGTGTGTATGTATGTGTGTGCTTTCCTTTTTTTTTCTTCTTTTTGCTTTATCACATTTCCGTATCTTTTTGTATGCTGTGTGTATATACGTCGCTGACGTTTCATATTTCATTGCGAATATATTATATTCAACAAAAGTGGACACAGAATGTCCACATAATAAATCTACTGCCAGATGTTACATTCCACAATTATATAATGGAAACGTAACCAAATGAGCTTTTGTTTCGAGTTCATTTTGTTTTGTCGACTTGTTTAATTGATTTTGTTTTTTTGTGTGTGTGTATAGAAAATAATTAACGCCATTTATTCGAAAAAAAGCGTTGTAAAATAAAATAAAATAAAAATTTGGCTTTATTGAAATCTAAAAACTTTGTTTTAATTAATACATTTTAATAATTATATAAATTGCTAATAAGCTATTGCAAGTTTTTAATTAACTTTTTAAAATTAAATTGAATAAATTTGCAAAATTAGTACTTAACACTATTTTGGAGTTTTTGGTAAAATTGTTTTTTTCTTCAATTGGTTGGTTGGTTTTTTTACAAATTGGTTTAGTAACTTTGAATATACAATAAAATAAAAATTTGCTTTTATTAAAATCTAAAAACTTTTTTAATTAATTTTTTTTAAATAATATTTTTTTTATAATTAGACAATTTGCTAATAAGCACTTTATAAAATTGAATTTAATAAAGTTATAAAATTAGTATACTATTTTCAAGATTTTGCTTTATTATTATTGGTAAAATTGTATTTTTTCTGTTGGTTGACAATTTTTGATTGAATTAAAGTTTGTTTTAATAAATCTGTTTAGTAACTTTAAATGTTGCACAATTTTTTTGCAACGACTTAATGTGCAATATAAAAAGAAGTTTATTGAAAAGTTTCGCTCATCTCTACTCTCTACTACCACTTTTTGTCTCCTTTTACTTTTGCTTCCTTCTTACATCTTCGACGAAATCAGATTAAAAATATTCGGAATTAATGAATGTGCTAACTTTGATGTAATTAAAACTCTTAAAAGATATTCTTGCCTTTTTATGAAGTTGCGACTGAGCAAAAAAACACACCCCCGAACAGAGCTTATACTTTGCATTTTTTAATAGACTGAAAATTGTTGCCGACTTAGAAATATGACAAGCGCACAAAATGCCAAACTTTTGTAAAGTGCTACTATATGCATTGCATGTTGGATTCAATAAACTTTATATTTTTTTATTTTATTTTTTTGGTGTGGAAAAAGAAACTTTAAATTCTCCATCTAGAGCAAATCCATTTTCTATATATAGCGCACTTGAATATTATGCAACTTTTATACATTTCTGCTTGCTTAGATGTGTTTATTGTGCGCTCAATGTTCTCCCGATGTTTTTTAATCTGTAGTAATGCATCGCGTATATACACGGAATAATTGGAGATGAAAAATAATTCATCGCACACAATTCCTTCCATATATACAGTGCGTTTCTTTCCAAAAGGTATATATATCATCTAAATACTTTTTAGTATCTCCAGCGAGATTAAATTTTGAATGGGATTTTTCTTTGCGTATGCAGGAAATTTTTCGATGATTTTTATGCATTTTTTATCAAAATATTTAAGGATTTTTATCAAGATTATTGGAAAAGCGTCTATTTTTAAGCAATAATGATAAAATTTTTTTAAGGTTTACGAATCTCAGTGTACATACTAAAAATTATATAGATAGATTATAATTCATATGAATACCTATGAATGAAACGCACTATATGGAAGTTATGATGGAAACGCCGGGTTTACGCTTTGAAAAATTATATAAATCTTCATCGCTGTTGCGCTGAAATGATGTAATATACGCGCATAAGAGAATGTCAACGTCGGTAATTGTTGGTTGGCTGCTTGCTTGGGCAGAAATCTGTGCGTGGCAAACCTGGGGGTGGCGGCGACGGCGGCGACGACGAGAGAGAGAAAAGTTGCGTTGTGTGCGCGAATTTAAAGTCAAGAGGGGGATATATAATTATCGTTACTTTGAAACAAATGCGATATAATTTAATGAAATGAATTTGCATAGGAGATACTTTGCGGTAATTGCCAACATTATCATCAACTTACGTCTAAAACTCTCTATGAAATACATTATATGCCGTTAATATATATTTTGCGCCGGATTAGTGCGTAAATTAGGGATAAATAATTTTGCACGAATTTATTTATTATATGTGTAGTAGGTAGCTCTATAACACCTCCACCCAACAACATCATTCCTTTTTGCATTCGATTGAAACGCAAATTTTGTGACATGCTGCTTGACAAACTACAGACAGTTGATTATGCAAGCGCTTGCCGAAACGTTTTTCTCTTTTGCTCGGCACTGAAATGACGCACGCGATTCGCAAATCTCATAGCCTAACATTCCAGCAACGAAATGTATCGCGTGCGATTCCTTTATTGATGACTTCCTTCAACTCGTCCATTGTCATTGCAATGTTTTTTTGCAACATTAAAAATTTTGATTATTTTAATCATTGCATCCATTTAATGCGAATGGCAATCAAAACATTTTTTTATCTAAAGATTTAATCACATTTTGCAAAATTTAAAATAAATATTTATGTTGATTATTAAATTGTCAATGGATTTGAATTGAACATGGGAGATGAGAGATGGATAAAAAATGTATATGTATACATATATAGAGGATTATTCAATCCTGGGAATTGGCTATTGTTGATGCAATTTTGCAGCCACAAAATTGCTGGCGGACATTGCGACATTTAACATGAAAAACGTTTTATTGGTTAGTTTAATGCAATTTAATATATTATTACGATTATAACAATAAAATACATCAAAATATATATTTTTAAAATATTTCCTATCTATATCTATTATAATGTTATTAAAAATATAAATATTGTTTGTTTATTGTTTTTTTTTTTCATTATTTATCTATCAATTTGTGTGGAATTTCTGGAAAATATTACACGAATTATATAGTTGCAAGTGCATAAAATAATTTTTGAAAAACAACAAACTTCTTTTGATTGTAATGGAAGCAGTAAAAATACAGCGCGCGGCGAAGGTTGCAAAAAAATCATGGCAATTACAACAACCAACTGCAATATTTTTCATGTCACAACGAGCTATACTTTAAATCAGGATTTATGTGCTTTAATTCCCTCACTTTTTTAATTGATGGACTTTTCCGCAACGCAAAATTACATTTTTTTACCACCACATTTTTATCACTCACCTGTCCTTGTTCTCCTTTACGTCCCACGTAGGTCTATATATATATCTAGGTATAAAATGAAAATATAAAAATAGGATGGCGAATGCATTATCTGCTTCGTCTTCAAAACAAAAACTTGAACCATCTCCACCGGATAAAGTTATTATTTATGCATATGCAACCAAACTAACATAAATAACATGCCAGCTTCAATCGAAATCTAAGTTTAAGTAATTTTTGATTACAGGTGATGTTTACGTCTTTTCCCTACGGCTTGGCATAAATTGTAAGTCATTTATTTTTATTATTACATGTAAAACTACTGCGACATCTGCAAAGTTGAATAGAGAAGGTGTAGTCTAAATTTTAGAATAATGTAATATATTATTTGCAGTTATCTGCTTGTATGTTTATATTATTTTTGTATATGTATTATCGAACGCAAAAAAAACTGAAAAAATTTAGAATTGCCAAATTTTCGCTATCCATGCCATAAATAAAACATTTGCATACTTTCTAATCAGTGTAACCTGTCAAAATTCAGGTAAACGCAGGTATCGATCAAATTTCTGTTCCTGGAAATGTGTCACTCTAAAACTATCATCTAAATACAGCGACGGAATATAGACAAAATATATTCTTAAATATGTCTAACAAGAAAATCCCAAATCAAATAAGTTAGTCGATATAGCTAACATCAGCATTATTTTAAGTATATGAAATTCGTGTTTGGTAACCACATGTTTTCCATATAGCGAATACAAGAAAAAAAAACATCAATAATAAAAGCGTAACCTCAAAACTTTTAACGAAAAACATTAGAAACGCGCCAAACCTTTCTTGCAACAAATTGCTGAAATAAACATATTTTGCATGTATACAGAGCGAAATACCAGAGCGCAATTGTTTTAAGGCCATTTGCTTCCAAACGGCTTAAGATGCAGACGCAATCAAGGATTGCTTGCGCGCACATTCTTTCCTATTAAAACAAAACACATTCGCTCCGCATGTATAGCTAGCTGGCTGGCTTTGCTGCACATTATGTGTATGTATATGCTAAAACGCCACATTTTAAATATGCACTTAATAAATGTTGTCCGTTTTAACAATTGCCGCACGGCTTTTATATTTATATGTATATGTTGGCATCATTTTTTATCTTTTTGTAGTACAAGGGGGCGGTGAGAGTGGGAAGGTTGAAGGCACCACCACTACCACCGCCACCACCGGGTGGTTGTAACTAAAAATAATGTCGGAACGTTTTCTTTGCAATTTATTTGATGGAGGTATTGTTTGAAATATTTACACACATTTCCATAAGCGCGCGCGCTTTTAACAAAATTGCCATTTTGAGGTTATGTACAAGCATTATAGAAAGACTTCAACACTGTTACATCTTTCTTATATCCTCAAATTGCTTATATTGCAAATTTCACACTAAAATAAGTTGGAAAAACACCTTTTTTCCCCTTTCCGCTAGGCGGCGAAGTAAGGTGTGTAATTTATTTAAAATTTATTCACATTTCGAAATTTTATCATACAAGCTATAAAATTCAGGCATAGATGATATATAATAAAGCCGAAATAATCTATTATAATCATTATGATGGATTTGGTTAAGAAATTATGCAATATAATGCATGCCTATATACCCAATTTGATCAATTGTTTACTTTGCGCTGTCATCAATTGGGTTCATCAATTCAGTGTGTGTGTAGGTAAATAAGATAAACTAAATTGGATTTTGATTAGGCTATACATTTTCGCTAATTAGCTGCCGGTGTATATAATTCATACAACGCTCTTCTGTCTCTCTGCTCGTATATCTACATATTTGCATAGAAAGAAATTGGATAATTTGCGCGCGTGCATTTACATACACATTCGGGATGGAATTGTGCGAGTAAACACCATAAAAATGGTATATATTGCAGTGGAATGAATACTAAAGACTCATTATCACATCATAGGTAAATAAGACAAACGTAATTGGACTTTGAGCCAACAGAAACTGGTAATTTATGCGTAAATTAGCATTTAAGGAGCGTTTCTGTTTGGTACAACGGAACGCGCGTTTTCAAAAGTGTTTTCCCTTATACTACGCTACTTTATACTCTATATAGGAAAAAGGGTGGAATGTAAACAGTAATAGATCTTCGATATAAAGTAGCTTTATAAATAAATCAAAGCGTTTTGTATGTATATTAGCATATGATTGCAGAGCACCACCACACCATTCTACCATTCTCGCTTTGATAACACGATAAACGCCTATTTCGACGGATGTGTTAGTTTGTGTTTTATAGTGTGTATGCAACCCATTTCACATAAAATTTATTAGTGTGACTTCCATTTCGTTAATTATACGTTTTATTCAGCTTATATAAATACACATACATACACACACACACAGACAGACAAGGTTGAAATTCATATAATTATTTTGTTTCTATGACTATATACGCATGATGCAAATGTGTGAATGTGAATGTTATTTATGCTACCCAAAAATTACATCATTTCAAAATAATGTCGTAAATTATCCCCTCTTGTAATAAAACATTGACTAATTGTATACTAGAAGAACATTCTCTAAAATTTTTGTTGACTATCACATATCTAATACCAAATTGAAGGTGTTAATCTCAAACCATCCTCTAACTAAATGATACGACTGAATTTGGACAAAATCTGCACTATGTAAGGCTGACATTTATATAATTATTTTGTTTCAATGACTCTATACGCATAATTCAATCCAAAAATTACATAACTTCAAAATAATGTTGTAAATTATCTGCGAAGTTTTTATTCTTTCATGTAATAAAAAATCGATTAGTTGTAAACTAAAAGAAATCAGCATTATCTAAAATTTTTGATGAATATCACACATCTAGTACCAAATTGAAGAGCCATCATCTAACTAAATGATACCACTGAGTATGGACAACCTCTAAACTATGCAAGGTTGACATTCATATAATTATCTTATTTCTATGACTGTATACGCATGATGTAAATATGTGTGCGTGAATAGTTATTTATGCAACCCAAAAATTACATAATTTCAAAATAATGTTGTAAATTATGGGCGAAGTTTTTTTTCTCCTCTTGTAATAAAACATCGACTAGTTGTACGAGTGCGCAAACTTTTTAGCTGGTGTGAATAAATCAAACAGCCACAACTTAAATCCTCTTTTACTTTAAGGAATATTTTATTATGTAAATTAACATGCAATGCACTGACGGTGCTGTTTCCAATGCATACATACGTCGCAACTACCAATCTTATGTTTATATTTACTTTTTTCCTGTTTTTTTCTGTAGTAGATAGTTGTGCCCGTTTCGTTTCGTGCTTTTTTTTCGACGGACGTGTGTTTATGTATGGTATGGGTGGCGGCGTCGATTGAGCGGAAAAATAATATTTCATACGTTTACGCGCCTGATTACGTCGTTCCTTTATCAATTTGATGACAATATAGTCACTCTTTTTTTTTCACGTTATTTTTTGGTTTTACAAGGAAAATGATTAATGAAGGTGCTAGCCCGTGATAGGTGTAGAGTGTTCTTTTAAAACAAATGATTTATTATCGGGAATGCTTCTTTGATAATGTCATAATAATAATTCTATCAAAAAAAAGAGAGTGAGAGCGGAAGAAGGAAAAAAATTTACACACACACACACCAACTAGTACACGTACACTACAACACATCATCATAAATTTATTGATTCAATAAAATAAACCAGCCGAGCAATTATTTTAAATTTAATTGAAATTGCATGCATTATTTGCAACAAAGTCACGTTTAATCAACATTTTATGTCATATACCACCCATTCGATGGATGGTAATTGCCTCAATCAACATTCATTCATATAATCATATTTCAATATTACCAATACCCGTGTAAATAAATTTCCATACAATTATTATGTACATATTATTCGATCGTTAAAAAATTTTTATAATATTTTAATCAAAAGTGGTACAAAAACGTTGTATTTATTATATTGTATCGTAAAAAATATTTCACTCCAAAAATTACGACGACCAGTCAGAAAGAATATTATTATTATTTGTAAAATTTTTGACTCTCATTAATGTCGTAGAAAGTAATAAATAATAAAGTAACAAAAGCATATGCTTGATTTTAAAGATTTGCATCAAATTATTATTTAATCAAAACTGGCTCAAATTGCATTGTATTGCTACTCCGCACTTAAAAGATAATGACGACTCAAATAGATTTTTTTATTATTTGCAACATTTTCGACACTAATTAACGGTGGTATAAGGTGGAGACTAATAAATAAGGAAATGACAAAAATATATGCTTGGCTTGGAAGAGTTTCATCGAATTATTATTTACATTGTATTTGATTGTTAAGAAAATTATAATATTTTAATCAAAACGGGCACAAATTGCCATTGTATTGTGAAAAATGTTTTATTCGCTCAAAAGACGACGACGATTCAAAAAGAATTTTTATTTTTCGACACTAATTAACGGTGGTATGTCGTTGGAAAGCAACAAATAATGAAATGACAAAAGTGTATGCTTGGCTTGGAAAAGGGAAATGAATTGCGTATAATAAATAAAATAGCTCTCTATTATTACAGTTTGTTTTGTTTTCGGTACGA